>CM056594.1:17905857-18193357 GCA_029721355.1 Tegillarca granosa | reverse complement strand
CTTTATTTGAAAGCAATATTTTATATTCTTGATATCAAATATATTTATTCTTTTGTTGAAAAATTTGAGATGAAGTTTGTCAACTAAATCTGTCACTAAAAGATGTAAAGGGAAAAAGCACTTTAGATTCTGAGTATTAAATGTACAGCTACCAATAAATGACCTGTGAAAAAGAGAAATTCAATATTTTTTATCTGTAAAATACATGTAAATTCAACAGAATTAGATATTTTATTCTGATTTTACTTGACAGTTAATCATATGATGACATGTTTGTCTGTGTTGCTGCATATGTTCTGACAGCTTCCTTGAGTTATAATAACAAACTCAGTATGCCATGTTTCTAAAATAGATTTAGAAGAAACAACAAAGTAAATTTTAGTTCAAAACATTACATTCTGTTGTTCAAGATGTTTATCAAAGGTTATAACTGTGGTATGTAGGCAAAGAAGTAAATCTGTTCCTTTTTCATCTTGCAGTTGGAAGGACAATAGAATTTCAGACAAAGCCCAAATGTGGACTTAAAATGTAGCATTCTTAGTAACCATACGGGTGAATGGCAAAGTTTTCTTCTATCTAAATCTGAAATTGTAAAATTACATGTAGCGTTGAAAACAGATACTGTCTGATTTGTTTAAATCTCTTATGTAGACTAGATAACACCATTGTATTGTACCCTCATAAATTACACTACTTTTCTGAAACAAAAGATATCAATTTCATCAAATGTTAATGAGTCTAGAATCAGCTCAGGTGTCAAACATGTATCATAAAAAGTTTCGAAGTTATCATGGCTTCATGCATAGCATATGCTTAATCCAAGATTTGGATACTACAGGCACTGCAGATTGCAAATAAACCTGAAAGTTAAGTTTAAAAAAACTTAATATTTAGATGGCAAAGTGACATGTTCACTCTCTCACAACTTTTAAGTACATAAATTTGAAACTGTTCGAGTTGACATTATTTTGTAGGTAAAAATTCTGCTGTGAATTCATCTGTCTCTCCTTCAGTATCAGTGCTGAACGTTCGAACCTGAATACATGACACAAATGTATGCATACTAATTCAGTGGTCTAACTGTGGTTCTATGCTTTCTATGATTACTACATTAAATACAAATAAGAAAATTTGATTAAAAAACCACAACACAACAAACAATAACAAGCAGATGTTGGTCATTAGAATCAGTTAATCTCTCTGCACCACTGCTATCACAAGTTGCATCAGGCAATGGGCTTAACCCCACTTTTTATCTACACCACACTCTCTACAAATACAATTAAAATCTTTCAAAGTAATAAAAGTTAAAAAAAAAAATATTATCCAATTTTTGAGACAGATGAACGTATCTTAGTATCACTTTAGAGATATCGCGATGACTACAACAGTACAAGGGCCAGGTGGGCGATAATGTGTTTTGATTCCTGCGGTTGGATTTTCGTGGCATTTTTTCTGCATAAAACTAAAATCAAAACAAAACTAAGTAAAAATTAATTTCAAACCATAAAATTAAATATATAAAACAGTAATATATAAATAATATCAGTGCATATCCAATAATTAGTACGGTGTTTTGTTTTCAAAAACTCTCGGCATGCAAGTGATCCAATTTTGTCGACTTCCCGTGTAAAAACCGGTGCAAATGATGGTTTGTATCTGGTATCAAAATGACCGGTATTCTGATTGGATTCTGTCAATTCAATTTACAGGGTGTGAACTGACTCAGCACCGCCCATTTCATTTTGACCTTTCACAACACCCCGCATTTTGTCAAGAATTTCGACGTTTTAATTAGTTTTGATGGGTTAACGATTGTTGTGGTCGTTTAGAAAAATCAATTATCCTTCAAATACATAAGAATTTTTATACAGTTTAAGTTAGAAAACCCATTAATCAATGATTTATTACGATAACCACGAAATGCAAATTCTACGAGGTGACGACAAGGCGACACCTAGTGACCAAAATTGAATTATTCCCCTTGAAAGGCCCTGAAGATAAAACCGCGGGTTTAACGGAAAATATCGAAGATGGCCTGTCCTACTGATTAGGATAACTGACCATAGCTTATGTAAATATTTATCAGCAAAGGCTCACCGTGGGTATTTCTGATATGTATTTAAAATGTGAAACGGCTTCTTAAATGTTTTTTTTCGGCCGTGGGTTTATAAGCAAAAGAGTTTCTTTTAATGTTTAACTACTGTTTTATGTTATTTTAATTATCATATATATAACACTAATAACAGTTAAATTTTGATGTGTCAGATGTGCACATTGCACATTTCGGAAATTCATTCCTCATCAGTGACACTAAGACCGAAAAGTTTGATAGATAAAAAAAATAAAATAAATTAATAATAATAAAATAATTATAATTATTATAATTTTCTTTAAAATTACTGTTTATGTAAAACCGTTAATACATTGCTATAACAATAATAAACAAACAAACAAACAAATAAATCTTGTCTTTAGTCTTCACATGCACACATTCGGTAAACTTGTTCGAATTCAACAATTCATTTAACAGATGTCCATTATTTACAAAAGGCTATCTAACTGGTTAAATTTATGGTTTTTATTTATTTTTTTATTTTTTTTTTTTCGAAAATTTATTATATTACACGGGGTATTCTTTTTTATTTCTGCCAGTGAAAAGATATTTACTAAATTAATTCCCTTTTACTTTCCAATGACACAATTCTTAAATACATTTAATAACTCGACCCTACGGGTATCCTAAAAAAATTAGCAATGAATCATGAATAAAATTGTTAACTACCAACTATCCTCTAAAGTTAAAAAAAAAAACTAAAATCAAATGCATGTATGGTTGTTTTAAAGCTAGACCCTTGCGAAGACCGTTACATTACATTAAAATATTTTTTTCTTTTAATCGAAATGACTTTATTATAACAGTGTGTTGTCTGTATACTACTGTTTGTCCTATATTGCACACAACGACATAATACAGTATTAAAAATATTGTGCAGAGTATTATATATGAAGTTGAGCACTAAATTTCGATACCAAACAAAATGATGGGATAATATGAATATTCATTTTTTAGATTGTAAAATAAAGACGGGATAAGGTCTTCATTTTCACAACAACAAAATGCTGTCGGAAAGATAGTCACATTATCAGTGCATGCTGCTTATAAAACTAATTTGCTGATTGGTCATTACAGTAAAATACATTTAATTCAATTATTACATCGATTTAACATAAAAATGTTTTTATATATATGATACCCGAGTAGAACACGTATCGCCAAATGACTTTTTAAAATACCACCGATTTATTGATGGCATTTAACGTTTTACTTCAAATCTGAATACTTTACATCTGATTGATTCCTCTATCTTCAAATCTTTCAAATAAGATCATGTGCCCCTTATCAGCAACTGTTATATCGAATTTTAGCTATCATGGCTTGGCAAGAAAATAAAAAGCAAACATTTGATTTGCTTATATAAACTAACGATGTGTGTTCATTCTACAAGATCACCTGGTTAAATATGGTCAGTTGTGTTAAAAGTGAAAGCATCATTTTCTTCTTGTAACATTAGATTGGACTGGATTAATTGTGTTTTACGTCCCAGTCAGAATCCTTTTACTCATATCGAGGCAGTCAGTTGTGACGGTGGAGGAAACCGGAGCGCCTATAAAAACTACTTACCTCCGGCAAGCGAACTGACACACTTTCTCAAACTAGGGTCTGCCCGATTGGGATTCGAATCAATGCATTGGAGAAGCACTGTGAAACGTTAGCACTTGCTTCAGACCACTTGTCCACTGAGCCCTCCTCTCCTTGTAAAACTATAGGATGTAACAGCAGAATAAAAACAAAAATTCACCATAATTGTTTATTTCTTTACTACCTTGACCCTTTAACCTGAATGGTTATATTGTTATTCAAGCCTGTCAAAACTAGTGTTTAAAGCTGCATTAAGTTTTCCTAGGTAAAAAATTAAAACAGTGCTGATCTAATTAATGATTAACAATGTTACATTTGGTTCAACGACAAAAGCTCGAATAACTATAGAAATAACAATAATTTGCTAGCGAGATGTAACCTGTGATATCTAATTTTAGAACATGGTAACGTCATAAAAAACCGGGTCATTTAAAAACAACTGACAAAACGGTGAAATACGATATATTAAACACAGAATTTTATTTAATTTGTCATTTGTGACTTTGTAAGGAAAACGTAACACCATTGCGAATACATATGGATATTAATGACGGGCAATTAATACAATTTGTCAGGTTTCACCTTCGATGCTTTGGAATTTCAGTACATCCGTGCGCATGCTCCAAGCAATTAATAATAACATTGACCAACCGGTTAGAGGATTCCGTTTATTTACAGCTAATAGGAATGGAATTTTAGAAAATGAATCTCAAGAGTTATTTATTTTTAAAAAATTATTTTTAGAAAATCATCAAAAAAAATTGTAAATAAAAAAAAAAAAAAAAAAAAAAAAAAAAAAAAAAAAAAAAAAAAAAAAAAAAAAATCAGTAAATTAAAAAACGTTATGCAGCTTTAAGATGTTGAATGCTGTAGTTCCTCTGTATTTAAAGCATTTGTCGAACACCATCTGATTCTTCTGAGCTGTAGCCCTAGCCTATATTTAAATCTTGTGCTTTTTCCTAAAAACTTTTCTTATCTTTTAAATGTCGCTTTCTGTAGGGTCTAATCAAAATGTCGTGAATCTGAAATGATGAAATGTTGAAACAAAACATAATTACCTTAGAAGCAATATATTTGTTAACATGTAATGGCAATATTAAACATTTTATTAACTGTCGAAAGTGAAAAAAAGCTTGCATACCAATATCTTTTTATTTGTTATTTGTCTCTTAGATAATATCTTTTTTTAATTTTTCTATGGGTCCAATAATTGTTTTCACTCGGAAATAAAATTTCGAGCCGACACTAAAAAATCCCGGGTTTATTTATGTAGAAATTGTTCTGAAAATATACACACATTCGCCAGGCATAAAGTGTGTTAAGGTCAGAGAAAATTCAGACTACTTATATATAGTATTAGGCATTAAGCTGTTTGTAATTAAATGTCTAATTAAATTATTAGTTTATATCGGAAAAAACCGAAGATAAAGATAAAACCCTCATGCAATGTATAATTTTTATATGGATCTCTGAATAAAACGCATATTGAAACCTATTAACGTCATAAATAATGTGCATAAAAACTGGATATTCTACAAAAGAAGTAAGGTCTTTAAATAAAAAAATACTTTTTTCATTTATGGAAGAAAATTTTTGACAAAATTATTTAAGCAGTGTTCAATACAATACCTGAACATGATATGGCGCACTTAGTGCATATATAATGGAATCAGCTATGTCGTTTGCCTCCAAACTCTGAAATTTTGAAAAATGTTTGAACTATAATACATATAAAAACATTAAACTTTAAACTTGTAACGGTCCTCATATAAAAATTTAAAATATGATATAAAACAGTTTAACAGATTGAATGTTTGTTAAAAACCATCTTTCATAAGATTGTAATAGCCCAAAAGTTTTGTTTATCATCATTCATCAGTTATTTATATATGAAAGGCATTAAAAGGTGTTAACTTAAACTAAGGTTTGTTCCCTAATGCAATGTATTCCTTAGCTGGATTTGGGTTTATATAAGTTTGGCACTTTAGATTAATTAATTTTCTACTGCTTGGCTTATGTTTTTTTATCTATCTAACTTTTCGGTCTTAGTGTCACTGATGAGGAATGTATTTCCGAAATGTGCACAATAAAATTTAACCAATATTTGTGCTATATCTTTACTTTATATGTAAAAGTTTTGTTTCAATTTCTTCAGGATTCATTTTAGTTTTTCATCTCGATACACGCTTGAAAAGTATGATATTGCTTTCAAACTATAAACATGTCCATGTATTTTGCTATATATAATATATTAAATTTTACGTCAATGTAACAACAAATTAATATCATGTGAAGCATATTGCTGAAGGTGAATAAAACTTGTCGTTATTATAGAATTTGGAAATGAATCAATTTTTATCCCTAGGAAACTTTCGTGAATTATAAAATAATGACGTTTTACATTTATCTAGAGTTGTGAATCGCTTTATACTTTTTACAGATTCGTCATCGTTTGAATAATTTAACAATTGGCATGTTTTAAAATGATGTTCATTGTCAATAAGAATGTAAAAAACTTTGCAAGCAAACTGAATAACGCGCGTTAAATTATATTTTCGTTAAATAATTTTTAAAATTATTCATTGAGTTCAAGACTCAAAATTTCCCTTCTATAACACATGCACATCGGGGGAGTCCAGTAGACGCAACAGCCACAAAGAGCATTCATTTTAGACCGAGAAAGACACATTATTAATCCGCATTATTTTTGGTGTGGGGCAACCACGGGGGTTTTGGTTTGAAAAATCATAGTTTTTATCAGGTATTTTGATTGTATTTTATCAATATTTCATTAGCATTACGTATTTTAAGCATATTGGTTGCGAAATAGTATAAATAAAAATCTGAATATTAACAATAAGTGTGTCGTCATTTGTTGACTATATTTCGGTCGAAAGTCAGGAACACCCGTGTTGCGCCATTTCAATTATTGAAATTAAAAGTGCAAGAACTGAAGTGAAAATTTGCAAAGAAGTTTGGAGTAACTTGTATTTGCATGGAAAGATTGTTGGCTATATGTTGAAAAGTGCAATTTGTGAATTGGAAACAGAGGAAACTGTAGCAAGTGGGTGATTTTCAAATGCCAAGCATATGGGTTTCGAATCTGCGCCGGGATATGTAAGCGTAGACAGAGATTTAACAAAAATTTTATCTGGAATGTCGACATTGTTAGGTTAAGATTCAATTATGTGTGTTGACATGAACAATGTGTGCCGAGCTTCATATTCGGTATCGTTCAAATGTTGGACAGCAAAGCGGTTAGGAGTATACTTATTCTCTACGCTTGATGCGGTGCAAATATCTCTTAAAGTTTAGAAAAATTATCGTTTTAAGTTCAGCAAGGAGTTTTGTAATACTTGAACCATGTATGTCGCTTTGAATAGTTGCTAGTATATCCCTGTTTTATTGATTAAAAACCATGTAGCTGATTTTTTTCAGTTTTACCGATCAAAAAAACAAAGCATATGAGACGGACAATTTTTTCAATGGATGTGGCATATATATGCGTTTCGGGGACATATTTTTGATGGGTGCCAATTCCTCCCTGTAAATTTTTCTGCTGTGTTTCGTGAATCTAAATACAATTAAAATTAAATTCCACGAGACACAAAATCAATTGACAAATTGCACCATTTCACATCGTCTCAAAATAATAGGGGATGTAGCAGCTTTGCCAAAGTAGGAAGATATTTTTATAAGATCTGACTGTTCAAGAATTTTTTGTTGTTAGTTGGTTTGACAGACTAGTTCTTGTCCGTTCTTTCAACAGGCCATCAAAACACCATTTGATTTTTAACTTATGTCTCTCACAATGTCAATATCATGGCGAACATTAGCCAGGTGTCTATTTAAGTTATTAAAATTTTATTTAATTAATTTCTTTGATTTTCTTTTGTTAATTTTAACCATTGGACCATTCTAGTAAAAATTTAGTAAATGCGTTTTTCAACTATTTTCGAATATAAAAAAAGAGACACGGCAGATAAGTTTGTTTACTTAAGGTAATGTAGTTCCGGATTGTGTTTTGCACTTTATATGTATTCATACACGGTAAAAAGGTTTTTGACGTTAACAGTCAATATAAACGCAAAGGCTCTCAAGCGTGCAGAAATGAGAATTTCACAAGGGAATATATATATATATATATATATATATATATATATATATATATATATATATATATATATATATATGTATGTATGTAGACCCACCTTAAACCAAGTACATAACTCGTCTCCTTTTTGCATGTCCTTCAGCAGTCTCCCTGCAAATTCTGTATGTACCAAACCTGGACTAATATGCTGAAAACAGATTAGAATAAAATCTATATACTATAATAAAAAGAAAACCCAGTTCACAGGTGTATATATGTAAATATATGTTTGTAAAACTCTGGGGTTTTGAAAGGCACTTGATAAAATTATTTCATGTGATTTATATTCAATTGTTAAGTTTCAAGCATTAACTTTTGGAGGATATTATCAAAATCATTTAAAAGTCTCGACGAAAGAAATACGGGAAAAAAAGCTAGATAAATAAGCCAAGTATCAGGAATAACGCTACACATTACACCTCAAAAGCTGTTTTAGTCGATCTTATTCTGCTCTAAAACCGTATCTTACAGTCATAATAATAAACGTGTCAACCATGGTTAAGCATCAACAACAACAAAATGAAACTATGTGGCAAATTAATTCAATATAACTGATTATAACAAGAAAATTTTAAATTGGTAGCGAACCTTACCGTTACTCTAATGTTGGACTTAATTTGTCTTAGTTCATTACGTAATCCATCCACTAACCCTCTCACAGCAAATTTTGTGGCGGAATAAAAATTGATGTGTGTGGAACTAGCTACAACTCTGTGACCCGACATGCTTGAAAATAATTTTAAATATCAACGTTATATTTGGTAAGATAATTTAGAATATTTCAAAAACGTTCTGACCTTTAATATTTCAGTAATTTTGAAAAAGCGGGTAAAGCAAACCTTACGAAATGCTGAACCTTTTTATATGTCAAAATCAAATACATAATGGCAAAAAAAATTATATGACAAATACGTAATGGCAAATACATTATAAATAAATAAATAAATAAATAAATAAAATAATAAATAAAATGTGGTAAATCTTCATCTATTGTCGTAAAACAATGAGAGTAGTTTACAGCTGAAAAATATTTAATTTGCAATTCCTGATGCGACCAAGAACACGAAAAAAGTTAAGGAAACAAGCAAAAATTATATACATTCATGTTTTAGGACCACTGGTTATATCAACCAATTAGTTCATAAAAAAAAGAAATTAACAATTTTCTTCAATAATTTACACTGCACTTCAAGAAAAAATATTGAATTATATCATGTATATTCCAATTTACCTCTAATCTCTACGTGACTAGAAAATCTAGTAGGAGAAATAACAACTAAACTGTACCTTCCTATTTGAAATACATGTCCGTCGTCCACATTTCTCATCTTCATCTGTTTGACTGCTTCTCTTGTACATATTGTTAATCCCATTACATTTACCTGTTATAAAAAAACAAAAATGTCTAAAGGTTTCCAAACAATGTACATTAGCATGAATGCAGTGCAAATAATACTTATTGCCACAAAAAATAAATTGTAGCGAGTTATACGAGTAAGACTTTAACTTTAGATATTCAAACATTATATAATACAAATACCAGTTAAATTTTGATGTGCCAGATATACACATTTATATATATATAAACTAATATATACAAACTTATCACAGTTGAATCAGAGAAACAGCTAAGAAATATCAAACAAGTAATGAAACGCATATTTTTGACCAATGATTAAACAATTCCCGGCTTTAAACAGACATCAATCACTATAACACCTAGTGTTGTCGTTACCGTACTTATGTTTGGTCCAAATAAACCATCTTTGTTTTTTTAACCACTGGTTCAAAATTATCTATATTTAGGAATAAAAAATGTGCCTCGTTTGTCTTACAACATTTTTGCATGTACCCGTCTATTTTATTTTTTGAACAGATCGTTTCAGGAATACAATGAAAAAGAATTAGAAAATGATGTTCTTTTTTTTTTTTTTTTTTTTTTTCTTTTTTTTTTTTTTTTTTGTACAATAAAACACACAACGATTGTTAGAATTTGGTAATTCGAATGTACTCTACATTAGCAAATAAATGAAAGGAAAAAAAAACAACAGAACAAGGCATTAGACGATGTCAATAACTCCCTATTACTAAACCCCTCTTAATACTATTCCTTTCTAGTCTCTAGACATCCACAACAGGTTGGATTTTATCCTTCCCTTAAACGTGTAAAACCGACGTTTCACGACACGTTATATGGCACCATTTCTTCATTAAACAATGAAACAGATTATAGCTAATCAAGGAGAATATGCAAAATTTAAAACCACAATACACCTACATCTAACATATGTCTAAAATCTTCTGTTTTACCCTCCAGTAATGTGGCAACGTGAGCCACCCCGGCTGAATTAACCAAGACATCAACGCCTCCGGATTCCTGTCTTATTTTCTCAAACATAGCGAGGATATCCTCTTCTTTACCAACATCACACTGAACGGGTATCATTGTTCCTTTCTCTGAATTTAATTCGGTTGAAATTTCCTTAAAAAAAAAAAAATGATAAAAAATAATAATTTTCTTATTATACCCCTTATCAAGCAAATTTGAGGATTTAGTTAATTATTTTCCAATTAAAACTTTTAAATTGCAAACATCATTTAATCTAGTTTTTCACTACATGTCTTATATGTTACAAAGTTAAAACAACCTTGTAAAGCATGTAAAACGCAAAATTATTATCACTGCAGCGTAGACGCAGTAAATCTCAAAAATATAATACAAAATGTATATAAAATTCAACAACTTGTTCACCAGCTGATTGTAACTTACTATATTTAACCAGAGACTGTGGAGTTTATATAAGAACTAGGTCTTGTTCTCGGATCCATTTCTCACTAAATATGTATGCTATTGTAACATTGATATTTTGATTTTCTTATGTGAATAAAATATTGTTTAAACTAGCTGGTAATTAATAATGAGAATAACGACCAATGACACATTTTTACATTCAGTGCTATGAACTATTTCGAGATGCCTTAATTACTCAATGTTCTCAAAAGCCTAAATGCCCTAATGCTAAAAATATTTTAAAATCTACGCAGTGTCATGTGCTACTTTTAAATACACCCTCTCAATTGTCATGTGCTACCTTTGAATGTATCCATTCCATTGCCGTGTGCACTTTCGAATGCATCATTTTTATTGTCTTGTGCTACTTTTGAATGCATTATTTCAATTGTCTTGTGCTACTTTTAAATGCTTCATTTTGTTTATTTTGTTTACTAATTAAGTGTACCATTTAGCAAAATTGTCAGCCGTTTTAAATTTTGAAATTTATTTAAAACTAAGGTTTGTTCCATCAAGCAAAGCATTCCTTAGCTGGATTTAGATTTATATAATTTTGGAACTTTAGATTCATTATTTTCAACTGTTTGGTTTAAGGTTTTTATCTAAAAAACTTTTCGGTCCCTAGTGTCATTGATGAGGAATGAATTTTCAAAATGTGCACATCTGGAACATCAAAATTAAACTGGTATTTGTGTTATATATCTATAATTTATTCATTATATTATTATTATTTATTTATTTTATTTTTTTACATTTTCCTTATTTACATCTCGTTGGTATATTGAGCAAGTGTTGACATATAACAATTACTTTTCTATGTATTATGTATTTTGCAGCTAAGTATATATAACGCGGAATGTATGCAACTTTGTAGTTATGCACACGCTTCCAATATATATACTTCACGAGGATATAAATTCATACGTTTTAATAAAAAGTTTACAATATGGGATGTGATAAATTGTATTGACTTAAAATGCCATCTGTTTGTATCGAAATATGAAATATGAAATAATTACATTGATCCCTACAAATAAATACATAAATAAATGGATAAATAAAATGGATACACTGACACGACACACGTATCGATTTAATATTTACGCATCATACTTTTATGCTTATAAGTTATATACCTGAAGTTTTGCAAAATTTCGAGCACATCCGTATACTTTCATCCCATAGCCGACAAGTTTTCTTGCTACCCCTGCTCCAATCCCTGATGATGCGCCCGTTACAAGGGCTACTCGACCTGCCCATCTATCCATATCAGTTTCTGTAAAATCACAAAAAGTTATATAGTTGTCTCCTGTATCAACGAGGCTCTCAGTGGGGGGGATTAGTGAGATAACTATAGCTATAACGCCCTCCTACTAAACAAATAAATATTCAAATTCTTATTTTTAATGGAAAATGAGAATTGTTAATATATATATTAAATTTGGTTATATTTGATACAAAGCGATATAATTAGATATATAACCGTTACATATTTTCATAATCTGACACTAGTAATAAAAGTATTTAATAGCAACAACAACAACAATAATAATAATAATAACAATAATAATAATAATAATAATAATAATAATAATAATAATAATAATAATAATAATAATAATAATAATTTTCCTCAATGTGGACGGTTCAAATGTATGTCAACGATTGCTTTTAAAGGGGTAAATGAGTAACGGTGCTTTTCACGCTTCAGTCGGTTCTAGGTGAAAAAGAAGTTAAAAAACTGATGACATTTTATCCATATTCATGTAGTTTATTTTATGAATATATAAAATACCCCAATTATGCTATAAATAATATAAATAATCTATCATTTATCATTATTTTTGTTATGAATGGTGATTGAAACAAATGTATTCCAAAGTAACAATTCAAAAATTCACAATTTTAAAATCAATATATAGTTAAGACAGTAATTTTGAAGAAATGCAACTTGGAGCTAGTTATTGGTCAAAAGTTTAAATAAAACATCATCATCATAACATGTTACTAATTAATTTTTTCTAGTTATTATTATTATAAGTAGTGTTATTATCATTTGAATGCTAGCTAAAGTGAAGTTGAAAAAATTACATGAAATAATTGCTTATGCTGGCTTTAAGCTGACTGTTGTATGGATGTTTATATCAATATAATATTGAAACAGGAAGAATCTTTAGGCCTGTTCTAACAAACATCAATTTTATTTCTATAAGCATAACAACTTGGAACAATACCCGAATAAAGTATTGGTGTTTTACACCTGAGTCAAAATTCTTTCACTTATATTCAGATGATCGGTACTGATATGGTGGTGGAAAGTAGAGTATCCTGAGAAAACTTCTGGTCCCAGTTTTACAATCATTCACACAAATGAGTGTACACTCAACTCAAATTCGGGAATATTTCAGTGTCAATTTTAAGACATTACACAGTTAAAATTGAATATCTAATGTTATATCTAAATTGTTTGGTGTAGTTTTGATGAACAAAACAAAATATTGTCTCTTAAATCTTAAAATATTTAAAATATAAACGAGAGAAAAATTGGATTACATGTTTTTGAGTTGAGTTCTAGTGTACACTAAGTTAAGTGAAAGCTTAAGGGTCTGATCTTTAGCGAGCACAAGCGCACAAAAAACTGATGAAAATCTGTACCCAGTGAGATTAAAACCTAGGTGGTGAGAAGTGCTTAAGACAAGTTCTCCACCAACGACCTTTAAACCTGGTCATTAGATTCTTCCATTTTCTTTTTTGGACTAAAAACAAACCAAATTTGTTACAAATAGAAATGAGTTTATTATAACGAGTTGATAATTTATGTGGTCAATAAACCAGTTTTCTTGTCGAATAATGAATATTCTAGTTTGATCTTAAACACCTAATGTAAGTATAGTATAGATTTTGGTAGCCTGTTTTTGGTCACTTCAGGAAGATTACCACATGAAATACCAGTTACTGCTTAGGATTATGTGAACAATCTGTTTTTGGTATGATAGGTCCCCAAATTAAAATGAAAGGGAAAAGGAAATAGAACAAGCGCTAATTGAGAATATCTTTGTACTTAACAATACAAGAGAGATGCTCTACTAGATTATTGATGAGCCAGTCTGTTATATAGCTTTTAAGCTAGCATGCGTGCTGAATCTTATCGCTAATATATTTTGTCCTCAAACCCAACAATCTTAGATCTGGAAAAGCAAACCATACTGACTGAATAATAAGCAATGTAATTTCTGTTTATCACAAGATTTACATAGAACTAATGTCGGAAGTTTGGATTAGAATACGCATTAAAGAATTACACCCTTGTCCCGAGAGGGAAGCATTGAAATTGAATCTAAAGGGAACAGTAATAGGAAGAATAAGTTGTGTTTCTAGTGATGTAGTAGTCTAGGAAAAAACCTCAAGCTCATCTTGTACAATGGTCAACTTTAGGTAAACACTGAGGTAAGGCAACATGGTAAGAAGTTTGATGTGTGATCAAGATTCTCTACGGTACCATACGATTCCCCAAAATGCTAATAAATTATACGTATCCCACTCCATTTGCAGCCTGTTTTACACGTTGCAGACCGGTATTCAAAAGGTTTAAGAGTTTAAGCCCCGTGTTTCATCTCTGTTGTTGCAGATATATGATATAAAATATCACCTGAATGATACTTCAAGAACACATAAAGTTTTTTGTGAATGGATACTTAAATCAGAAAT
Source organism: Tegillarca granosa (assembly GCA_029721355.1). Taxonomy (NCBI): domain Eukaryota; kingdom Metazoa; phylum Mollusca; class Bivalvia; order Arcoida; family Arcidae; genus Tegillarca; species Tegillarca granosa. Next base: position 18,179,002 of record CM056594.1, on the reverse strand, counting down.
AATTACCAAAAATATCTAGTTGCTCGTTCTTTGGTTAGAGAAGGCCAAAGACATCTGAGATCTAGGACTTTTTCATTCATAAATTCATATTTTCCAGCTCTTTAAAACTTGCATTCTATCTGCATTAAGATCATACGCATAGATATTCCACAGCGAAAAGTTTTATCACGTTACGCGTTTAAATTAAACTTGCAATTATAAATTTTTCTATCAAGGAAATACTTCAAACTTTTATTTAAATGTAAAATATTGCAATGGAGCTATACACGCAAAAGTGCCGAAGAATTCATTGAACTTGCGGATTGATATCTGAATCTAAGACTTTTTTCCAAAATCCATTCATAAATTCACCCTTGTGATTGCTAAGGTTCAGGGACTTGACCAAAATGGCGTGTATTATGTTTCCCATCCAAACCGTTATAATCAGCATTTAAAATAAATGGTATCAGCAAGAAATATTATCTATGCCAACATGTTTAAATAATGGACCTAATTAAATTCGCCAAGATCATTAAATACAGTTAAAATGCTTTTACATTGGCACTCTATCGAATGAAGGCTTGAATATGCCAATTTTCGATGACATTATATGGGACAAAGAAAGCTTATACGATTCAGTCAGATGTATTTTGTTGCGACACAAAGCCGCCTTGACAGCGTTGTTACTCGTACTTGCCTTTAAAAAAAAGAATAAGGCATTTAAATAAAACACAAGGAAGCGTAATTTAAAATTGAGGACAAATATTAAAATATTTTCACAGTCAACCTGAAAAACGCATAATAAATACATGCTTATATACCTGAAGTTTTGTAAAATTTAGAGCACACCCGTACACCTTCATTCCATAGCTAACGAGTCACCTGACAACTTCTGTTTCAATCTCTTCTGAGGCTCCCGTGACAAGGGCAACTCGGCCTGCCCATCTATCCATCTCAGGTAATGTATGTGTGACACAGTTTTCAGGATAACTGACCATACCTTATGTAATATCTTATTTATCAACAAAAGCTCACGGTGGGTATATCTTATATGTATTTAAAATCTGAAACTATTTCTTTAAAGTTTTCTCATTTGTTTGGTCATAATCAAAATAACATAGATTGTTTTAATGTATAAAACTGTTTGTCAGTAATTATGAAAATATAATTTAATTATATTTTATTTTTATTTTAAGTGAAAGTTTAAGTAAGTTGTTATAACAATAACAAAATAAATAACTAAATACATAAATAATAGATAAAAAATAAATAAATAAATAAGTCTTTAGTCTTCATATACAAGCTCGTTAAAGTTCAATAATTCATTTTACAGATATCCATTATGTATTTTCAAACGGAGTCCAAATCCGGTTAAGTATGGTGAATGTCGGGGGGGGGGGGGGGGGTTAGGGCGGCGGCAGGGTGGGGAAAAAAAGGGTACTAATTTTGCGAAATCAACTCCGTCTACAGTTTTCAACTAAAAACCTTGAAGTTTCACAACAGAAAACCGTTCCCATATTAACCATATATACTTATCAAATACAAACTGTCATACTGGTGTTCTAAAGGCATGTTGGATTGCAATATGATATAAGCTGGTGATATACACTGATCTAAAACTTTGTTGAAAATATTGCTTAAAACATCTTAAGCCCTCGTAACACTAGGACATAGTGACATAAAGTTCCTGCTGCATCTTTAATTATAAAAAAAACCTTGTTGGAACATAAACAATTCCATTCTGGTTAAATGTTTAGCTTAACTGGCTTCAAAGGATGTATTGAAATCTTTATGCCATTACATCCTACTGTGACAGGTTTTAAATTTCAAATCGTCAAAAAAGGATTATTATACGTTTATGAAAGAAAACTACAAAAATGTTCATGTTCTAAAAGCCATTGGTTTATTAGCTACTGGATGAAAGTGTGGAAAGCTAGTGCTGTTACCCTGTTGCCTATCTGTCTTGCACTGCCCATCTCATTCAGTCCATTGCAAAGTAAAGTTTCTGGTGCACATTTTTTTCAACTTACTGTAGCTTTAGAAAATGTTAAAATGATTGAGATTTTCCCCAATACATATATATACTTGTTTCATTACTCTTTTATATATATTTTCATTGTTGGACCTATTCCCCATTTTTCATGACTTTCTGTAAAGTATAAAAAAAACTTGTGCAACTTGCTTTGTGCAATTATTTAAAATTCCTTCCACTCTTTACACTGATTCAATAGAAATTTTAAAAAACAACCCGGCCCGTTGAGTCCTTGACCCATTTGTTTATGTTTTTTATTTTTTTTTTTTTATTTTTCTAAAAATTACTTTATTTCTGTCAGGGAAAAACTATTTACAAATTACTTCCCTTTTACTTTTCTTGAACACATTTAATTACTTCTCCTTACGGGTACCCTTATCAATTAGAAATGAATCTTGAATAAAATTGTTAGCCACTGACTATCCTCTGAAGTTAAAGAAACAAAATTAAATGAATGTATGTTTGTTTAAAGCTGGACCCCTGTGAAGACCGTAAGATTACATTCAAATATTTTTTTCTTTTAACCGAAATGACTATATTATGATAGTGAGTTGTTTGTGTGCTATTGTTTGACCTATATTGCAGTTATCAACATAATACAGTATTAAAAACATTGTGCAGAATATTATGTATGAAGTTAATATATAAATTTCAATACCAAACAAAAGGATGCGCTAATATGAGATTTCATTTTTTAGATTGTAAAATCAAGCAGGGACAAGGTCTTCACAACAAGAAAATGCTCTCAAAAATACAGTGTCAGTTCATGTTGCTTATAAAACCGATTTGCTGATTCTTCATTAAAGTACATTTTAATTCAATCATTATATCGTTTTAACAGAAAAAGCTTTTTATTATTGATTTATCCGAGTAGAACATGTAACGCCAAACGGATTTTTAAAATCTCCACCGATTTATTGATGGCATTTAACGTTCTGAATACTTTACATTTGATTGATTCCTCTATATTTAAATCATCCAATCGAATTGCATCTTGTTCCTCTTACCAGCAATTTAGTTTTCGTGCAAAACATTAATTTCAAATTTGAGCTATCTTGGCTAGAAAGAAAAAAGCAAATCAAAGGTTTGCTTAATATAAACTGAAGATATTTTTTCTTTCTCCAAGATTACCTGGTTATAGTCATGTGTGTTAAAATGAAAGCAGTTTTCTAATGATGAAATTGGATTATTGGTGTTAACGCCCAAGCTAAGATCAATTTAAGTGGAGGAAACCGAAGTGCTCGGAGAAAACCGGTGACCTTTCAACTTTTATTTTTTCACACAAGAATCTGTCAGATTGGAATTCGAATGTAGGTGGCGAAAGACACTGTTAAACGTAAGTGCTTGCTTGAGACACTGGGGACCCTCTCCTTGAATATCTTTAGATGTAACAGTGGAATTAAAAAAAACAAAACTTTAAAATAATTGTGCTATTCTTTATTTCTTTACTACCTTGACCCTTTAAGCTGCATGTTAATGTTGTTACCACGACATCCAAGCTCTTTCAAAACCAGTGCTTTATATGCTGTACGGTTCTTCTATATTGAAAGCATTTGTCAAACACCAGGTAGTAGTTCTTGTGTGAGCTTTTGTCCTTGCTTATAGTTGTATCTTGTCGCTTTTTTCTGTATATTTTTTATCTATCGCTTTCTGTAGGTCTTATCAAAATGTCGTGGATCTGGTTAAAACAGAAATAGTTACCTTAGGAGTTATATATTTCTTAACATGTCAACAATTAAATTTCAAAAGAAATAAAATCTTGCACACCAAAAACTTTTTATCGGTTCTTTGATTTGAAATAATATCTCGCATATCAATTCAAATGCTTGCAATTAACAATGTCATTTTCGCAGTGTTTAAATGTTGAATTTTAATTATTAGTATATTTTAAAATCAATATTAAAACATCGGTAAAGCTCATTAACAGTACACATAAGGTCCACTTATATGTAAAGAATTTTGAAGAACCTCTTAACCTTTTGATACAGTGCCTTTATATTTTGTACACTTATTTTAAATTCAAGTTTTGTTCGCTCTAAAAAGATTGTACAATTAATTTGCTCTTACAATCTTATAATTTGCAACACACACAATTACATAATTAAGCTCTCTAAATGTCTGTCTAAAGGGTTCCAAACAATAAACATTAGCATGATATATGACATTTTTTATTTTTTAAAATTTTTTCCCTTTCTTATTGTCTTTTATATTATACTGATCGAAGTTAAGTAATTTATCTACAGGTCCACTAATTTTTCAGTCCGAAATAATTACGCTCCGACACGCGAAATCCCGGGATTTTTTTATATAGAAATTGTTCTGACAATTTACACACATCCGCCAAGCATAAAGTATTAGGGTCCGAGAAAAATTAAACTACTTATATATAATATTAGGCATTACGTTTTTTGAAATTAAATATCTAATTAAATTAACACTTCCAATAAAATTAAAGATATAACCCTTATTGGAATGTATAATTTTTAAATGGATCTGTGAATAAAACGCATATCGAAAACTATTAATTTCATAAATAATGTGCATAAAAACTGGATATTCTACCAAAGAAGTAAGGTCTTTAAATTAAGATACTTTTTCCATTGATATAGGGGAATTTTAGACAAATAATTTTACCAGTGTTCAATACAATACCTGAACATGATATGGTGCACTTAGTGCATATATAATGGAATCAGCGATGTCGTTTGCCTCCAAACTCTGAAATTTCATAAATATATTGCAACTTCAATTCATGTAAAAAAAATTTAACAATTCAAACTTGTGAATTCTTATATACTTTTAACAGGCCTTGTATAAAAATTCATCATAAAAGTGAACGTCAAAATTCAAACAAATTACGAAATAAAAACGATTTTTCAGGTATATTTGTAAAAATTGAATGTTTGTTAAAAGTCAACCCTCATACATTTGTAAAGTGTCCTAAAATCTTGTTTTTCGTCATTCATCATTTATAAAAATATTGAAGGTATTTAAAGGGTACAAAAGTTACTTAAATGTAAATATGTTGTTTCCATTACAGTTTTCATTTCAGTGTTATATCACAATACACCTTTGAAAACTTTCAGTTTTGCTTTAGAAACTATATACTTTGCTATATACATGTAGTTTATATTTTGCATGTAACTCCATCAATGTCTGGACCAAAGCCTAGAATGTGAAAGGAGGAGGGTTTTGCACAGGATTAGCAGCCCGGTCACGTAATAACCTGATATATATATATATATATATATACCCACCTTGAACTTTGTACATATCTCATCACCTTTTTGCATATCATTTAACAGTCTCCCTGCAAATTCTGTATGCACCAAACCTGGACTTATATGCTGAGAACAGATTAAAATAAAATTTATAAACTATAATAAAAAGAAAACCCAGTGCATAGATGTATTTATGTCAATATATGTTTGTAAAACTCTGGGGTTTTGAAATGCACTTGATAAAATCATTTCATGTGATTTATATTGTTAAGGTTCAAGCATAAAATTTTGGAGGATATAATCAAATTCGTTTAAAAGTCTCAACAAAAGAAATACGGGAAAAGCTAAACAAATAAGCCATGTATCAGGAATGACGCTACACATTACACCTCAAAAACTGTTTTAGTCGATCTTATTCTGCCCTAAAACTGCATCTTATAGCAACATAATAATAAACGTGTCAACCATGGTTAAGCAACAACAACAAAATGAAACTATGTGGTAAATTACTTCAATGTATTATTGATTATAACAACAAAATTTTTCAAATTTTAGCGAACCTTACCGTTACTCTAATGTTGGACTTCATTTCTCTTAGTTCATTCCGCAATCCATCTACTAAAGCTTTTACGGCAAATTTTGTGGCGGCATAAAAATTGATATATGAGGCACCAGCTACAACTCTGTGACCCGACATGCTTGAAAATAATTTTAAATATTAACATTAGAAATGGTAAGATAATTTAAGAATATTTTTAAAAAGTTCTTACCAAATAATTAAGTAATTTTGAAAAAAACGGGTAAAGCAAACTTTACGAAATGGTGAACATGTACACTATCATATGTCTAATACGTAATTTAGCAAACTGGCTAGAGACCGAGATAAAAGCAATTTCGTAGTGACCAAAAAAGAAACTGTCAGTATAACAATAAAACAATGAGAGTGTAGTTTGCAGCTGAAAAAATGTTTAATTAACCATTCTTAATGCGACCAAGAACACGATACAAATTAAGAAAACAAGCAAAAGTTGTATACGAGGGTAACCATAACTCAGTAGGCAGCTGTGCTGTCAGAAAATATACCATTTAGCAAAAATTTTCAGCCGTCTTAATTTTTGAAATGTATGTAAAACTAAGGTTTGTTCCCTCATGCAAAACATAGCTGGATTTGGATTCATAAAGTTTTTTTAACTTTAGATTCATTAATTTCAACTGGTTGGTTCATGTTTTTTATCTATCAATTTTTTCGGTCCCTAGTGTCACTGATGAGAAGTTTTCCGAAACGTGCACATATGGCACATTAAAATTTAACAGGTATTTGTGTTATATATATATATATATATATATATATATATATATATATATATATATATATATATATATATATATATATATATATACCAATTATATCACATAATAAAAGTTAATGAGTTAATGAAAAAAAGAATTCAACAATTTTTCTTCAATAATTTTTACTACACTTTAAGAAAAATTATATCATAAAAAATATATTCCAGTTTATATCAAGACTATACTTGAATAGATAGTCCAGTAAGAGAAAAAAATTACTAAACTCTACCTTCCTATTTGAAATACATGTCCGTCGTCCACATTTCTCATCTTCATCTGTTTTACTGCTTCTCTTGTACATATTGTTAATCCCATTACATTTACCTGTTGTAGATAAAACAAGAATATTTAAGGTTTCCAAACAATAAACATCACCAAGAATGCAGTATCAATAAGATTTATTGCTATAAATAAATTGCTGTGAGTTATACGAGTAAGATCTAAAATATTCAAACATTGAATAAAAGAACATAAAATTCTTGTACCTGAATATATATTAAGCTCAAGCCCTCTCTCTCTCTCTCTCTCTCTCTCTCTCTATATATATATATATATAAAGTTAATTAGAGAAACAGCCAAGCAAAATCAGACAAACGCATTTTGAATCCAACGATTTAAACCGTTACCGGTTTTAAACAGGCATCAATATAACTTCCGGTGTTGTCGTTACTGTACTAGTGTAGGGTCCAAACCAACCATCTGTTTTTTTCAACCACTGGTTCATTATTACATATATTACAACAATTGTTTGAAGCTGGTTGTAAACTACAGTAGCAAATAAATGAAAGGAAAAATGCCAACAGAACCAAACATTAGGAATGTCAATATCCCTCCTATTACTACAGCCCTCCTTTCTTGTCTCTGGACATCCATAGCAGGTTGGATTTATTCTTCCCTAAAAACGTCTAAAACTGACGTTTCACGACGACACTGACTTTTCTAGAAACGGACTATAGCTACGTTACTTGGTACCATTTCTTTTTGAAACAGATTATTGCTTATCAAAGAGAATATGAAAAATATAAAACCACAATACACCTACATCTAACATATGTCTAAAATCTTCTGTTTTACCCTCTAATAATGTGGCAACGTGAGCCACACCGGCTGAATTAACCAAGACATCAACGCCTCCGGATTCTTGTCTTATTTTCTCAAACATAGCGAGGATATCCTCTTCTTTACCAACATCACATTGCACTGGTAGCATTGTTCCTTTCTCAGTCTTTAATTCGGCTGAAATTTCCTTAAGAGAAAAAAACAGAAAGAAATTACCCCTTATCAAGCAAATTAAAGGATTTTGGGATTGTATTTTCTATATTTTCCAAATAAAACTTTTAAATTGCGAACATCATTTAATTTAGTTTTTCATTACATGTCCTTTATGTTGCAAAGTTATGATCTATCATCAGGCCACTGGTCCATGTTCGCGCGTTTTCTATACAATATACAAAACAACATTGTTAAGTATGTAAAACGCAAAATTAATATCACTGCAGCGGAGACCCGGTAATTTACAATGCCCAATTTACACTCATTTAGCTCATCAAACTATTTCTCTCCGCCCTTTAATATAACTACAAATTAATTACAATATGGTGATGATTAACCCTCAGCGTTAATGTTATTTTTTTTTATGTTTTTTGTTTTGTTCAATACTGCAAATTGTCATCCAAAATATTTTGTCAGTAACCCCCCCGCCCTCTCTCTCTCTCTCTCTCTCTCTCTCTCTCTCTCTCTCTCTCTCTCTTATTTTTCAATTGTAAACAATATAATACTATAATACTATAATACAAATGTGTATATAGTTCATCAACCTGTTCACCAGCTGATTGTCACTTAGAATTACTACATTTCAGCAAAAACTGCGGAGATGAGTTTATATAAGACCAAGGTCTTGTTCTTAGATCCATTTCACACTAAATATTTATGCTATTGTAACATTGATATTTTGATTTTCTTTTGTGAATAAAATTTTGATAAAACTAACCGGTAATTAATAATGAGAATAACGACCAATGACACATTTTAACATTCAGTGCTATGAACTATTTCGAGATGCCTGAATTCCTCAATTTTCCAACAACCTTAGTGCCTTACAGCTAAAATCTTTTCAAATCTAAGTAGAAACCAATATGTATTGTCATGTGCTACTTTTGAATGTATCATTTCAATTTCCTTATGCTACTTTTGATTGCATTACCGGATATTTAATTGTCTTGTGCCAATTTGAATGCAATATTTCATACAAATTCAGAAGTAGCACATGACAGTATTAATAACATATTATTTCTGTAAAATGAATTTTGTATTTTTGTAACGCAAATATATAGCCACATTAGACAATGATTTACATTGTATTCGTTGAAAAGTGTTATAAGGTGTAACCTCGTTTATCTTTTTTAATTCATTTTTTATTAATTCATTTTCTTATTTTTAATACATTTTCCTTATTTGCGTCTCGTGGGTTTATTGAGCAAGTGTCGACATATAACAATGACTGTTCCATGTACTTTCATGTCTCAAGAAATAGGTATATATAACGCCAAATGTATGTCACTATGTAGCTATGCACACGCTTCAAATATATAGGTCATGAGATATTGAATCCACGCATTTAATAAACAGTTTACAATATGGGACGAGATCAATTTTATTGACTTAAAATATCATCTAACTGTATCAAAATATAAAACAATAAGGTTTTTTTACTACAAATAAATAAATAAAATGGATACACTGACACGACACGATATCGATAATTTACTGGCCTCATGAGTGTATACGTTTATATGCTTTTAAGTTATATACCTGAAGTTTTGCAAAATTTCGAGCACATCCGTATACTTTCATCCCATAGCTGACAAGTTTTCTTGCTACCCCTGCTCCAATCCCTGATGATGCGCCCGTTACAAGGGCTACTCGACCTGTCCATCTATCCATATCAGTTTCTGTAAAATCAGAGTTGTCTCCTGTATCATTGAGGTTCTCAGTGGGGGGGGGGGGGAGCTTCAGTTTACGAGATAACTATATAACGCCCTCCTACTAAACAAATAAATATTACTTTTCAAATCTTATTATTAATGGAAAATGAGAATTCTTAATATCTTGACTAAATCAAGTCATACTTTATAAAACCGTTATATAGGTATATAGCCGTTGCATAATTTTATACACCAGTAATAAAAGTATTTTATAGCAGCAGCAGTAGCAGCAGCAATAACAACAACAATAATACAATAATAATAATAATAATTTAAAATTTAAAAATTAAAATTAAAAAAGTTACTGGGGGTGCTCCATCATATTTTAGGTAGGACTTCCAACATTAAGTATCAAAAATGCGGCAATCGACAATCAACAATCATAACAAAAATAGGCAGAAAATCTACTTTCTACATACTACAGGATTTTTAATAATTGTGTAAAATATATACTACCTGATTTAAAGGTTAGTACTTAAACTGTATTATGATGTAAATATTCCTTATTGTAAATGGCAAAAAAGTATGTCAACGATTGCTTTTAACGGGGGGTCAGAAAAGGGTGATGGAGTGATGCGTAACGGTGCTTTTTTTCTGATTACATGTGGTTTAATTTTATAGAACGTAAATTGCAACACGTGCTTTAAAGGTGGACATATTTTTATACACGAAAATTCAGATATAAAATTAATACAAAATGTAAGATTATCCTTATATATTTACTTAAAAGATAAATAAATTTTCTGGTTTACATTTTAAAACCTCACGATTGGATTTTGTGGTAGCTAACGGACATACGGGATACATAAAACTAAGGTCAAAAACTAAGATGATGTGATATATACATGCGAGGACCTGATGCTCGGTATACAGAAAATATAAAAGGTAGGTTTGATCGAGCTAGCTCGCTTGAATTGGATAAAATTAATGGTGTTTTACGTTCCAGTCTAGATTCTTTGAGCCTAAACCGAAAGGCCAGTTCAGGGATAGTAGAGGAAACCGGAGTGTGCGTAAAAACCACCAATCTTCGGCAAGTGAACTGACAAACCTACTTACAAAAATCTGCCGTGAAAGACCCGTGATCCGTAAGCGAGCGTTGTAGACTTGCAGAAACCCCTGAACACAAATGTAAGTGACAGTGACAAAGTTAAATGTTCAAATAAAAGAGCCACAGTGGTCTTCAATATGTTATGTTTTCACTTTACAATATTTCCTTTATTTGTATAGACTTGTCTTCTAAGTAGTATTGTTCTCATTCTTGAAAGTAATGACAATCTCTGATAGCAAAAGAAAAAAATTTAGTTCTTCTTCTTCTTCTTCATTTTTTCTTTTTTTCTTTCTTTTTAATTTTTTGGCTTGTTAACGCGTATATAGTTCATATACGTCTATTTTTACTTAAAATTTTCTTCTTTTCTGATAGATTGAATATCCCACAGCCATTTCAACAGCTTATTATAGCCGAATGATACAAAATTCTATAATGAAGAATCTTTTAGTGAATATTATATTAATGTATGTGACGGAAACAGCTTTAACAGAAGTTGTAAAGACGCCGTCTGGACAAATAAGAGGAAAAGCCGTCGATTTTGAGGGTGAAGTAGTCCACCAGTTTCTAAGAATACCTTATGCCAAAAATCCGATTGGAGATTTAAGATTTAGAAAACCTCAGCCGTATGGGTCATGGTCTTATACTCTCGATGCCACGAAACATCCGCCATCTTGTCCACAAACAATTCATCCATTTTTTGACGTTATCCTTCCTACATTAGAAGTATCTGAAGATTGCTTGTTCTTAAACATCTATGTGCCACGTGACGTGTCGACATCCAATAACAAGGCTGTAATGGTGTGGATACACGGAGGTGGGTTTTTCATTGGTCAAGCAACAATGTATGATGGGTCAGACTTAGCAATGAAAGGTGACGTCATTGTTGTTACGATTAATTATAGACTAGGCATGCTAGGATTTTTCACAACAGAAGACGCAGCATCACCCGGGAATTACGGGTTTTGGGACCAAAGGATGGCCATTGAATGGGTTAAATCAAACATTGCTTCATTTGGAGGTAACCCGTCATCAATTACAATATTTGGTGAATCAGCTGGAGGAATGAGCGTCGGTTATCAGACATTGTTTCCATATAACCGTGGACTTTTCCAGCGTGCTATTTCTCAAAGTGGCTTTGCTAATATGTATCAACTGAAAAAAGGCATGCATCAGGAGACATTGAGCTCAATACGCGAACTAACTTCCTGTGGTGAACAGAGTAGTAACTACGAGTTTGTCGACTGCTTGAGACATTTGCCAGTAGAAAAAATTGTCAATATAACGAACACTATCCACTTCCAAGCATTAACAAAAATTCAGTTTACCTACTATTTTGGGCCGGCCATTGATGGCGATTTATTTAAAACTGATCCCTCTGAACTTTTAGATGATTTTGAATCTGATGAGTATAAATTCTTTAAGTCAGTTGACTTTATGGGGGGTACAACGGATGGGGAGGGATCCGTATTCATATCTATAGCTGGAGCATCAGCCAAAGAGAACATAACGGAAGGACTTTCTAAACGTGCTTTATGTGACGTGGTTGCGCCTAAATATGCAGAAACCTATTATGAAAGTAGTTCCATTATTTCTGATGCCATCTGTCGACGGTATTCTTCACCTGGTGAAGATTTAGAAGCTCAAGGAATACAGATTGCAGATCTTTTAGGGGATGTGTTGTTTATAAGTCATTCAATAACAACTCTTGATCAACATGCGGTCTCACAATCGTCATCTAAAACGTTCCAGTATTTACTAACAAGATCAGTTTCTATTCCCATGGGTCCCCCAACACCTTGGTATACGAAAGCTCCACATGGAACCGATTTGTTATACATGTTTGCACCAAGGAAGTTCTTTAACGGTTTGAATAATACATACACCGAGGAAGATGAATCACTTACAAGGAAGATGATATTGTATTGGTCTAATTTTGCTAAGACTGGGTAAGTGTACTGATGTTTGTATTATTTAACATTAAGTGATACAACAACAACAACAACAACAACTACTACTACTACTACTACATCAACAAAAACAACTACTATTTCTGCTATTACAATTGTCATGTGCAGAATTTTGAATATTTCTGTGCAGAATTTTGAATATTTCTCTTTGTAAAAATTCAAAATTCTGCACATGACACTACTACTACAACAACAGCTACTACAGCTACTTCTAAAATGACAGCCATCAGTCCCAGATAGGCAAACATAGCCAAGACGTGTTGAGTGTTGAGAAATGATGTTTTATTTCCCAGTCAAGATTCTTTCACTTATTTCACTTATATAGAGGCAGTATTTAGATGGTGAATGTAACCGGAGTGTTCAGAGAAAACCATCGATCTTCATCAAGCGAACTGACAATCTTTCTTGCACTAGGATCTACTGGAGTGGGATTCAAGCCTTTGGATCAGGTTCCGTTGGTAATAGGGTGGCCGAGTGGTTTAAAGTGTGCTAACGAATCACGGTACCTCTCACCGTCTAGGTCCAAATCCCACTAGGGCGATCCTTGTGTGACAAAGTATGTCAGTTTGCTTGTCAATGGTCGGTGTGTTTTCTACGGGCACTCCGTTTTTCTTTTTAAAAAACCTCAGAACTGACCGCCTCAGTATAAGTGAAGAATCTTGACTAGGGCGTTAACACCATTACGCAACTCCTTTGGTGATACTTGACCATAATGGTGGCTGAAAAGACAACAGAATAAAAGGGACAGTCAAGATAAGTTGATAGAATTTTAATACATGTAGTTAGTTTGGAATGGTTTCAGAAAGACTTGCCTTAGACATAAAAAATATACCAAAAAATGTGTCAAAAACTGACTTGCAAAATTTATTGTACATGTTTTTTGATGATAACTTTCGTATTGGTGAAATAGAAATAAGTAGGTCTAGTTTAATTAGTACTTCGAGCACAATGATTGCTACTTTCTTTCACGAATTTATAAGATTTTTTTTCATTTATTGGTCAAAACCAATGAACACGAAAGGCACTGTTTTTCGTATAGTAACTGACATATTCTCACACTTGCTAATAAACACTGACGTTAACATACATATTTTCTTAATTGAAGTGTTTTTATTATTATTATTTTCAGAAATCCAAACGGTGATGGACTTCCGGTTTGGGCTAAATACGATATAAAGGATAAATCATATCTTCAGCTAGATTACGAAATTTCAGCTAACCAACATTTATTTTCGGATAGAATGAAATTTATTAAATATGAACTACCGGAATTATTTAACAAAGCACGTGCTAAGGAAGAACTGTAATAGGCATCAGTTATAAGGCCATTAATGGAGAGTAATTAATTTTGTGAGCCATCCATGATAGTTTTGTTTTTGTTTGTTTTCTTGATAACGAATGCATACGCGCGTGTGTGCGTCTCTCTCTCTCTCTCTCTCTCTCTCTGCGACTCTGAGCGCGCCCCTGTCTCTTTCTCTCGCTCTCTATGGTATGTGCGCCTCTCTCTCTCTCTCTCTCTCTCTCTCTCTCTCTCTCTCTCTCTCTCTCTCTCTGTGTGATCAAGAGAAACGTATGATTGACTGACGATCAGATTATGTTAGCTGTGTTATTCTTTGACATATGTAGACATACATAGTTTAAATGTACATGTATATCTACTTGGAATTGAAATTACTTTAGATATATATACTCTTTCAGGGACATAAAGTTTACGTTGTATTTTTTACATCACGTTATACTAAGTTGATTGTTTAGTTTCAGGTTGTTGCTAATGCAAACTTCTGTTCTTTATTGTTTTTCTTTCTCGGTTGTGATAGTTTTAGCTAAAGACAAAAATGCTTATTCCAGTGTTAATTTTCTGTACAACATTAATATTCAAATTACAGTTTGTTTTGCATGCAATAGTTATTATTTTTTTAAATTAGACATTATTTATTAAACAAATGTTAGAACCTATTTCAATCGTTTTTATGTATGAAATTTCTTTTTTCAAAATATTATAAAGTTTCAAAATTATTTTAAATCTTGAAGTCTGTCGTCATTGCCTTTTTTTACATTATGTCATTTACCCATTGCGCATACATGTATAAAAGAAACAGCAGCTATTTGAAAATTTTCGTCTTTACTACTTAACGGTGCGAGGTGGTAGCGTTGTGAAGACGCGAGCCTTGAAAACCCTTACCACTGAGTAAATATATATATATATATACCTTCTTGCACATCTTGAGACGGGATCGAAACATGAAACCTTATAGATACAAGTTTTGTTAATTCTCTGAAAATCTGTTCGCGGAGCTTGATGATTTTCTATTCCCGGGTACAAAAACAATACAAGCGGGAAAAACCGTAACAAATGACGTCACTAATAATTGATTAATCAGCGTTACCGACGGTAACATCTGTTTACTGACATCAAACTGAGTAATCAGTTTTTTATCTGGACATGAAATCGAGTATTTCAAACAAAGCTGAAATACACAATGTACTGTGCTGACAGAATGAACCCAAATTTTACACAACAGGAATAAATTTTTCTTCAAAAGCAATTTTTAGACTAAAATATTTGTGTGGTTAATACTCTACAAATGGAGAAATAATGTGTTTTTATAATAAATGAAGGTTTTATTATGAAAATTTGGAGAAGCCAGTCGTTTGTGCTGCATCTTGATAACCAAAAAATAATTTCCAGTCAAGTTAGTGTTTAAAAACACTGAAAAAAAGTTTTGCAAAGGAATAATGCGGAATTTATTCTGGTTGTTCATTTCTGGTCACACAGTCTATTTACATTTGATTATGTGGGCAATACCTTTAAAACATGTTATTCAGACTGTCAAGCTGACCCCTCATTATGAACAGTTGAGCACACATAGCATGTTTGCTATATATAAACTTTCTATTGTAGTATTTAAATATTGATTTTTGTTGACCGTAGACTCTAAAGGATATATGGGTTGAAAATTAAGGTATGTATGAGTTTGAATTCCCTTATTACGCCCAGTTCCTCATAAATTCATATCGGACAGATATATTGCACACATAGATACACCAAGTTTACGGGTTATTGACGTATATAGACTAACCTATAGTATATATAAATGTGTAAGATTTAATATGTATGCTCTTACACCATAATCCTTTGTCAAAACGTGATATAGATGTGCATGGGGATTTTTAATTACGTCTAGACTCAAGTAAGTAAACAATATTAAACTGTCTTCAAATTACATTTCCTATAAAAATGTACAAAAAGCTGTTACAGTTACAATGAAACAGACACCAATGTGAGCCAGATTTAACATTAAAAATAAATCATAACATATATAAAGATTAAATGATTTACTGATTTAATAGGGTTTTACGTCCCAGTCAAGAATACTAATAATTTTTTTATATCGAGACGTCACCAGCTATAGATGAAGTGTTATATGTACAGGGAGGGTTTTTTTTAGCGTGTCATGCCTGCCGTGACACGGGCCATCAGTTTTAAAGACTTTCGAGTGACTTTCTAAATGCAGAGTGCTTGGCGAAAGAACAGTCACTACCATGTTTTGGTCAGACCTGGTCGGGGTTCGAACTCCGATCTCCAAAATACGAAGCGAGAACTCTACCAATTGAGCTACCGTAGTGGTATAATATATATAAAGTTCTGACAAAGAAAACTACGCGTAAAATTCAACACCTTTATAAACCAATGTACAATTCGGACCCCGACCTTCCACATACAAAAAGAACACTCTACTAATATAGCTACCGGTACATTGGTACAATATATAAAAAGAGCTGACGAAGAAAACAAGTAAAATTCAATACCAATAGTAAAGCAATGGGCATGAGAAGACGTCACCGCCTATACATTAAGACATTAAGCAAATTAAGTTTGATAATTGGGTGTTTATAGTAAATACTCTATTTTTGCTTTTTTCAGATTTAATCCCGATTATTCACAATGCATTCAATAATAATTCTCAAAATTGTGCTTTGTCTGATCGCAACAGCTGCATCGAAAATAGTCAACACACCTTCCGGTCCAATGCAAGGAAAAGCTGTTGAATTTAACTCTGAAACAGTATATCAGTTCTTAAGGATACCGTATGCTAAACCTCCTACTGGAAATCTCAGATTTAGAAAACCACAACCTTTTGGATCATGGAGACATACTTTGGATGCAACAAAACATCCACCAGCTTGTGTACAAGAATTTACACCTGAAATGGAGACAAAATTACTTCCAACAGACGAGAAATCAGAAGATTGTCTTTTTCTTAACATATTTGTACCACGTGATGTTTCAATATCCAATAATAAAGCTGTGATGATTTGGATACATGGCGGTGGATATTTTGCAGGAATGGCGTCTGTATACGATGTCTCCGATATTGCACTAACAGGCGACGTTATTGTTGCTGTTATTAACTATAGATTGGGTCTTTTAGGATTTTTATCAACAGGCGATTCGGCCTCACCTGGAAATTACGGACTTTGGGACCAACGAATGGCAATTGAATGGGTTAAGTCAAATATTGCAAGTTTTGGTGGAAATCCCAATTCAATAACCATTTTTGGTGAATCTGCTGGTGGAATGAGTGTTGCATACCATGCATTGTCTCCATATAATAAAGGTTTATTTCAACGGGTAATAGCTGAAAGTGGTAGCGCAAACGCACCAACATTAACAAACAATGTTCATGCTGAGGTAATTGAGGTGGTTAAAAGTATATCTGAATGCGGAGAACCTGTGGATAATTACGCTTTAGTTGACTGTCTCAGACACAAATCAGCAGAATTTATCATCAATGTTACATATACAGTGGTTTATCATTTTGTTGAAAAGTTACAGTTCTCGGATATTTGTAGTCCCGTTGTTGATGACGATTTCTTGCCTGGACTTCCGGATGACCTGTTAAAGGATCCGACATCGGACTCTTTCAAAATGTTTCAGTCCGTAGATTTTACATCAGGTGTTATGAACGGAGAAGGTTCTGCATATATATTTTTTATTGAAATGATGGGTGTAAATGTAACAGAAGGAGTGTCAAAGCAAATGTTCTGTGATTCTTTTACTCCTGCTTTAAGTGCTTCTTTTTTTAATGGTTCACCGGAAGCTGCCGATGCCATGTGCAAGAATTACGGATTGCGCGATGGCGACACTAATCTTGAAGCACAAGGAACGGCAGTAGCTGATCTTTTGGGGGATTTAATTTTTAACTTTCCGTGCGTAGAGACAGTTGATAGACATACAGAAGGCAACACGAAAACTAACACATACCAGTTCGTGTTGTCACGACCGTTGCCTTTTTACCTAGGTTCACCTACACCATGGTACGACAAATGTACACATGGTACAGACGAGGTTTATTTGTTCGATGTCAAAAAGAGGTTCCAATCTTCATTAAATATGGAACCTACACCCGAAGACTTAGAACTCTCAAAGAACATGATTAAATATTGGACAAATTTTGCAAAAACTGGGTAAGAATTTATATATATATATTATATATATATACATATATATATATATATATATATATATATATATATATATATATATATATATATATATATATATATATATATATATATATCTGAACACACTGACACAATAATGGGGTAAAGTTGTTCATAGCTTCACTAGCTTTTAAAAAATTTTAGTAATATAAAAAAAAAATCTTGAAAATCAAAACAGTTTTTGTTTGTAGGAAACACTATGAAGATAGTGTAGTCCTTATGAATTATAGTCCCTAAAAGTGGATATATTTTCTTTTTGTATAGCTATTTCAATAAGGTTAATTAATTTAAGGGATGCCGTTTTTACCAATTAACTTTATTAATAAACTAGTGAAACTGAACAATCTCCCCACATTGGGCCAATACAATGTTTGCCAAGGTTACAAACTTCATCAACATATGTAATATCAATAACAACCGACTCTTTTTTTTTTTTTTTTTTTTTAAATATCTTTATTTTTTCTAGTAGTCACGTCCAAGACACACAAAAATTTGATTTTTATCCTGCAATGTTTCAAAGCAACAGTTTGTGCATAAAGACTTGTATTAGTATAAGTAAAAATATAACTTTGAACTGATTTTTGAAAATCTGCGAAATGTTTTGATGATATCGAAAAGCATAAAGAATAACATTTAAGAAAAGAGGTTTGATCATTGAAAAAAAATTACCCGTTACCAATGTTTTGATGATCATTAGCTAATTTATAAATTATCACGATGTGGCATGACATTAATAATTTTCTCCAAAATTGTAAACATATCCAGTGATGTTCCTTTAATATCTTGTATTTCTTTTCTCCATGCTTTTGCACTGGTGTCATAATAGACATCAAGTACATTCAGAGACCAAGGCATAGGCGAAAGCTTTTTGATAAAATATCTTAAAAAGTAAATTGCTTCAGTTTGATTAAGAGACCCGTCTTTATTATCTTGAGGCATCCAAGCGGCAAAGTATGATGGAACTTTTTCGGTTGCTGACCATTCCACTCCCTCTTTTAGAGCGATGTCTACATTTTCTCTTCCAACAACTGTGCCGTCACCTATCCATTCTTTAGCACCACCCGCTTTTTTGTTCGGACCAGATGCGTACTGATGCCATTCCACCATTAAATAGTTATCGTTTTGATAAATAGATTTATTTATTTTCTTTAAATATTTACCAGTTTTCTTTGGAGAGGCTAGTATCAGAATTCGTTTGTCATTTTTCCCACCAGAATTACGTATAGCTGTTTTGACAGCTTCTGTCCAATTGTTGTATTTGTTTGCATCTAAAGCTATAGCTGGACATGGGTCAATGTTGTGCTCGTTGCAATAGTCGACACCAAGCTCGGTAAATAAGTTAAAAGACAATCTGTAATCCTTATCTTTTAGTTTTGTGGCGACTTGTTTCCACCATGACACATAATCTTTTTTCTGTTCTTCAGTGCCATATGCTTCGGCTTTGTGATGAACCCAGGATATTATAGGAATGACATCCTCGCTAAGACAATCATCCACCACTGTCTCTAAATTGGTCAAAAATGTTGTCATATCGTAACCAATATCTGCTCTGCATCTTAGTCTTAAGTTTTTAAAGCCTTTAGCTTTTATATCTTTAAGATTCTGTATGTCATACTTTGAAAAGTCCAGAGTTTTAAAATAGTTAGTTGCGAATCCTGCTCCAACGATCTTTTGATAAGCGGATCCATTTAGTGGAGTATTATAACTAGCTGACAAACTATCAATACTGCATAAAATTAAAACCACCAGCGCAGTTTTCCGTATCATCTTGGACTTTACCACGTAATTTTCTTTTTGACACTGAAATGTAAAAAGTTATTTATTTTAATCAAAGTAGTTATTGCTAGGTAGCAGACCTCAGTCCTGATATGCCTAAAGTGGGACAATTCGAAGGCCCTTAGAAACAGTTAATTTAAACAGGTACATCATGTAATAAATTAATTCGTTCCAAAATAATGTCTACTTTTATGTCATCATTAACATTTGATGTTGCATTTTTTTATGGTAGCAATTGTGATATGTAGGAAATAAGATGGTGAAAGTAGTGTAGTATAAACTTTAAAAATATTTTTCCCATTTACCCTGCCTAGTTAGCACGTGTTGTTAGGACTTGTTTAGTTATAATACAATCCTTAAAGATTCAGATATGTGTTTAAATTTGATACTCTTTAAACTGACCTAGGTACTATATCTTTGGCTTTAAAAGCTATAAACAGATTTACTCAGTTGCAAATTTGTGAAAAAAAAGAATCCAGTAAGTTCCTCGATTTTTCAAAAGGGAACAAGCTAAGGAATAGGGAGACAAAGGACTCATTATACATAGTTCGGGGTAAGTTGGCCAAGTGCTCGGATGAAAACTTTCCCTTTTAAGAACAAAATCGACAAAATGTATCATCATGGAAACTGAATGATTGCTTAAATCATCTGGTTGACTATTTTGGTTATCAAAATATGATAGAATAAATGCCCTTAAACCTCTATTGTGAAAACGTATACACATTTAAAACTTTCTAGCAGATAATTTGAATACTGGCACCGTCCTCATTTACGACTGAGGTCGGTAACCTTTACATGTATATGGATAAAATAACTATAAATGAACCGGAGATATACTCCCTATGTTCAAAAAGTCTAGCATCGGCAATTGTTTTGAAAAATGCATCTATTAAAGGAATCAAATCTATTGAAATTAAAAACAAAAGGTTTTAGAAGACATGCTTCGCTCAAATTAATTAATAGGAACAGCGGCCATCTTGGATGTTAACCTACCAAAGCGGACATAATTTGGACTTACGTCCAAACATGTGTACTTAACAAATTTGGTTCTGTTTGGTCCAACGTTTTTAGATACTAGTTGATAAAAAACCTACTTGTTTATTTGCATTTGGCCAACAAAAAATGGCTAGGGATATCCCGTTAAAAAGTGTTAATTTTATCCATCTACCACCTGTGTGCCAAATAAGAACTTAACCGATCCATAAATCAATCTGCTATAAATATTTATTTATTCATGTAAACTGAAATAACCCTGAATAACTGACGTCACCGTCGAACTTTTTTAATCTGCAGAAAGAATAATACCCGTAATCTATTTGCCCAAACGATTTCAGTAAGAATGTTAGTTTACGCACACTCGCGTACTTCGTCATACCTTTAGCTCAACTGGCTATTCGGTTTAGATAAAAAATATCTGAATAAAAATTATATGAAAAAAATGGGGTTATTTTTTCTAATTTTAGATATAACCCCAGAAATTCAGTCAAACTTGAGATGGGAATTGAGAGAAGAATATTAATTTCGAAACTGACTTTATATAAAAATTAAGAATAATATTAACAGTTGATTCCATCTATTGCTTTCTTCGGGGAGTATATTTCTAGTTTGATAACTACCACTGGACTTTTATGACATACATACATTTTTGCATGCCACTTATTTTGTCTACTTATTCTGCAATATTCGATCTTTATCTTTAAATGATACTAAATTTGCCGGCGGAAAAAAGACGTTCTCTAGGAAGTCAAATAACACCTATAAACAAATTATTTAAAAAACACTTTTTACACATCCTCGTAGTAAATGCAGATGTAAAGATTTTTAAACATTGCTAAAAGGAAAGTATGGCTTATTGGGATACTAACTAAATAAATATTGGTATTTAAAATGATTTCTTTCATGGAACTCGTCAGCGTACCACGTGATTAATGTATCCAAGCGTTTGTGAGGAATGAAACGGATAACGTTTACGTCAATATTCCCGAAAAAACGTCCTTATTACGGGAAAACGTCATTTAATTAACCATTGAACAGCATAGCTATGGCAGTTATTGGATTATAAATGACATAGCTTTGCCAGACAAACTGAATAACGCGCGTTAGCGCGTTATGTTTGGTTTGCCTGGCAAAGCTATGTCATTTATAATCCAATAACTGCCATAGCTATGTTGTTCAATGGTTATATTTACATTATATTAATTATTAATTAATTTTTTTGAATTTTTGTCAAATCAATTTGAATTTTTCCCGCCTTCAACGAGAAGCGGGGTCAATTATTGGAACAGCGTAACAATGTAAACAAAATATAGTACAACATGAAAAAACACGGAACTCGCAAAAATTATGAAACATTTTATTAATCATCACATTGTTTTTCACATTTTATATAAAACACCAATTTAGTCACTTTCATAGCAATTTTACGAAATTATTTTTTTTTTTTTAAAAAAAAAAACGAATTTCCTAAGGCGGATGACGAACAAGTGAACAGTCTCGAAGATTGACACGAAAATGATGTCTCACTCTCGCTGTCATTTTTGGAAATTTAAAAGTGCAGTGCGAGAAATTGGAATCTACGAAGAAACCAGGAGTGAATTAATTGGATGACGGAAATGTAATCTGCTTTGAAAAGTCATAGTTTCTGTCTTATTATTCGTAAAACTTGTGGAACTGACCACATGATGCGACCAAGATTGTGACCCATTTAGGCGCGGAACAACAGCTGATTCAGTGTTTAAATTTTTTGTAGGGTGAGTTAATTCTGACAATGAGTTACTATGACGTTTTTTCTGTTGTGTTGAGACTGTTCTGTTGTAGGATTGAGAAAAGTTTCTCATTTATGGTTTGACATAAACAAATTTGTGCCGAGCTTCGTAACCCAGGTCATTGAGATGCTGAATGGCCGTCACCCTCAAACAGCGAGGAGTGTATTAAGTTTCAACTTTTGCAGCATGGGATATGTCGGATAAAAACGGGCAAATGTGCGTTTTAAAAGTGGTTTGAACATGAACCATATATCAGACTCTTCAGGACCAGCCATGGCTTTTTATTATATTGATTGAACAAACTTTGGGATTTTTGTCAGTTCTATCGAAGCACTGGAAACAGCGGTTTAACATTTTTACAGGACAGTCGACCGTCTCAGTTGCATATGTATTTTTTTTTAACATCTGCTATTTTCGTCTGTATGAGATAACTCCCCTCTGAAAAGTTTTTGGTTGAATTTCATATTTTTAAGTTACATATTGTCCAGACTCGTCAATGTGAAACTCAATTATAACTGGTTTTAACTGGAGCTCGGGAAATAAAATTATATAACAGATGGTACCATACACACTTTTTCAGTATTATGGGAGAAATTAAGGTACTTTTTACATGATTGGAAATTTTCCGTTGTGAATTTAATTCAATGTATATTTTAAAATTAATAATTTTTTTTCTCAGGCTGTGTTGTTGTTTTGTTACGAAACTTCTTAAAAAATAGTCCAGAGAGTAAAATATTCATACTGATGATGATCATGTGATCAATGTCAGTTATTGTACCGTATTTGCCACACGTCTCAAACATGTTTATGTAGTAAAGTTGCAAAGCAAATGTAAATATTGCGATTTATTTGCCAATAGAAATAATTGCCCCGCACAAACGCTATGGGGTAACACGTGGAGCTCTGGGGATTTCCATTGTCTGAATTTTATACGTTAAAAAATATGTCTGTTTGTTTCAAATTAACCAAATTACTTTAAAGATTAAACGACGCCATTATCTAGTAATTTTAGATATAATTAACTATTACACATGTAGTAAACATGGTCTATAATAAAATCACATATTAGTTTTATTTTAATTGATTTGAAAATAAAAAAGACTCAAATAAATGTACATATTTATTTTTTTCAAAAGAGAGATGTTGATGAAGATAACTATAAATAGATTTTGGAATATAATTGACTATCTATCTATCTATCTATCTATCTATCTATCTATCTATCTATCTGTTATGTGTTATATCCATTTTGGCACACTTAATCTTTTTAACATATTTCTTTGATAGTAAATAACTTGTGTTCATAAACATTTTCATAAAAACGAACCTTTGATATTGATAAAGTAAACAACAAATCAATAATGTTAATAATAATAATAATAGAACAAAAACAATACATGATACTCAGAGAGAGAGAGAGAGAGAGAGAGAGAGAGAGAGAGAGAGAGAGAGAGAGAGAGAGAGAGAGAGAGTTTTCGTTTAGAGCCGCATAAGCATTATTGCAGCTATTCGCAGCTAGGAGAGAGAGAGTTTTTGTTTAGAGCCGCATCAGCATTAATGCAGGTATTTGCGGCTAGGAGAGAGAGAGAGAGAGAGAGAGAGAGAGAGAGAGAGAGAGAGAGAGATTACAGTGATTACTATACCTTAATGCTGTAGCTTCTATGCTGTATGACAAAATCACTCTGGCTTCCCTTTTTATAGTAAATAGACGGTACATTTACCTCAACACATGTTGATTTTATTAATGACCAAAATTATTCAACTATTTCAGTTAAAAATTAGACAAATATTCTGTCATTAAAATTTTTATTAAAATAGATTATAAGAGAGAAATTTATTCCCTTTTTTTATTTCATTACAGAAAATACTTTATTAAATTTTTTTTTAAGAATAAACTTTAAGAAAAACTGATAAACGACGTAGGGCGTCTGAAATTTGATAAAGTCCACAGCTGTGGTCGTAAGAAATTAACACCTTGGTTGGGACCTAAAGGTTAACAATCTTATTTCAAATGATACATAGCGCACATGTGTGCTTCTAAGATATTATTTTAACAAATTTCAAAATTAACTTTAAAAATACAACAGATAACATCGATTATTTAATAAATTAAATTTTTCTTATAATATTCAGAAAAGTAAAAATTACTTATCTTTAGTTAAGGAATACATATCAATTTTAAATGAGTAATATGAATAATATAATGGGAAACATATATTTTTTATATTGTCCAAAAATGACACATTTATAGAAAACTCATCAAATCACACTCTTTTATTTGAAAGTAAGAAAAAACTCAATATTTTATAAAATATGGTTTAAGTAACACACGCTTTTGTAGAATAGATCAGTATCTTTACCTAAAACCCCCAGATCGCATTTAAATTTATTACATACAACTAACAAAGTTTCTTAATTCACTTTTTAATATGAATAATATAATGGGAAACATATATTTTTTATATTGTCCAAAAATGACACATTTATAGAAAACTCATCAAATCACACTCTTTTATTTGAAAGTAAGAAAAAACTCAATATTTTATAAAATATGGGTAACACACGCTTTTGTAGAATAGATCAGTATCTTTACCTAAAACCCCCAGATCGCATTTAAATTTATTACATACAACTAACAAAGTTTCTTAATTCACTTTTTTTCACTGTAGAACTCATAACTTCAGGACCTGAAGAACATAATGTTTTATCTGTATCAACCATGAATATTTTGTTGTTTTTTCCATTCTGCTTTTTTTCTGGGGAGGGGGGGGGTATTCGTAAGATAGAAAAAATAAATACTATTTATTTATTTTATTTTATTTTATTTTGTTTTATTTATTTTATTTTATTTTTTATTTTTGTTCTATTTTTATTTTAATTCACAGGGACCCGAATGGCGAAGGTTTACCAAACTGGCCGAAGTATGACGCTGATCAAAAACCTTACATTGATTTAAACCTAAAAATTACTCAAGGTACTAAACTCTTTGGAGATAGAATGGAATTTATAAGAAATGATTTGAAAAGCCACACAGCATAAAAATGACAAAGGACGAGATGAACTTTGATCTGGATGTACTGTAGTTACTTATGTGTATAATAAAGTTAAATTGTTCTCGTGAAAGACAACATGTGTTTGCTTTATTTTTATATCCTAATAGAATCTATAAAATGTAATAAACTAAGAACATTGAGTGATGAGTAAATTATTATTTGCACTAGAGCCAGCATTTTGCCAATCTTTCTTGGCTAGTGTTCTAGAAAATGACGACCGCAATTGTAATACGTTCTGAAACGGATTAAATTAAGTGTAAACAAGAATTGCAATTCTGGAAATTAAAAATGATGTTATCCCGAACCTTAGAATAAGATGTAATATTTTTATCGAGATTGTATGTTATGTATGTTGTATGTATATATGTAAATTGCGATAATCTATATGTGTTGAGCAATAAACTGAATTTGAAATTAAATTTATAGTTAATTTGTACTTTAAAATTAAATCCTCGGATAGTATAGTATACTACTTGATTAACTATATAATGTCACATAACTCTGGTATATCGATCTTACCAAACTCTCAACTGTTATAATTATGCTTCCTGAAATTATTTCAACATTTTCTTGTGTAAAACGTCAATCTAACAACAATCCCAAAACCATCCAATAAAATTGAAATATTCCTTTCAAATTGTTGAAGAATTAATTAGATAAAAAGTGTCTTAAAACTGTCTGTGGGTTAGAACAATATAACTGAGGTGTTAGAACAACATAACTGAGGTGTTAGAACAATATAACTGAGGTGTTAGAACAACATAACTGAGGGGTTAGAACAACATAACTGAGGTGTTAGAACAACATAACTGAGGGGTTAGAACAACATAACTGAGGGGTTAGAACTACATAACTGAGGGGTTAGAACAACATAACTGAGGTGTTAGAACTACATAACTGAGGGGTTAGAACAACATAACTGAGGTGTTAGAACAACATAACTGAGGTGTTAGAACAACATAACTGAGGGGTTAGAACAACATAACTGAGGTGTTAGAACAACATAACTGAGGTGTTAGAACAACATAACTGAGGTGTTAGAACAATATAACTGAGGTGTTAGAACTACATAACTGAGGGGTTAGAACAACATAACTGAGGTGTTAGAACAACATAACTGAATGTGTTAGAACAATATAACTGAGGTGTTAGAACAACATAACTGAGGGGTTAGAACAACATAACTGAGGTGTTAGAACAACATAACTGAGGGGTTAGAACTACATAACTGAGGTGTTAGAACAACATAACTGAGGGGTTAGAACTACATGACTGAGGGGTTAGAACAACATAACTGAGGGGTTAGAACAACATAACTGAGGGGTTAGAACTACATAACTGAGGGGTTAGAACAACATAACTGAGGGGTTAGAACTACATAACTGAGGGGTTAGAACTACGACGAAAACGAGATAATTAATTTCTAACTAAAAATCTAAGAACGTGATCGTGTAACCATGAGTTGTGCGAGTGTGTATTTCGGTTTAGCGCACACTCCGGGCGACTTTTTTGTTGAAGTGCTAACACACCGAATCAGTATGCTTCAGGCAAACATATTTTTTCTCCTATCACATTATACTGGCATTGGGTGAACCAGCAGAAACTCTTTCTTTTAAATTTATCTTAAACTCTTATTTATGACATGACCGTGGTTTGACCACCCCCCACTCACGCTGGTATAGGCGGACGCTTTACCACACAGACCAAACGTGGACCCAAGAAATATAAACTTTTATGAGTGGTCTTTAAAAAGAGGTTGTTTTAGTTGAAATATAACGCAAATGTTGCTTAAAGCATTGGATTTAGTTGACAGATGGTATTTATATAGATTGGATATAACAAGTTTAATGGTGCTTTACGCTCAAGTGAATTTTTTCCCTTACATTGAGGCTTCTTTTACCTTCTTTCTGGAGTACCCGGAGAAAACCACCGACCTTCGGCAGGCGTACTAACAAACTTTCTTACATAAGGATCTGTCTGTGTTGGATTCGAACCTAGGCGGCGAGAGGCGCTGTGACCCGTATGCGCAACTTAGACTACTCGGGCACCAAGACTCCCACATAAATAGAGATATAATCAATAAAGTATGTTATACGGCATTTTGAATAAACTAGATTTCTTAAGTATATCTAAATGTAACAAATTTAAATAAATATGCTTTAAAAAACCGTTCATACAAAGTTTATAAAAAATAATTTTAATTGATTAGATTGAAATAAAAAGTCTGACAATGATTTAAAAAATAAAAATAAAATAAGTAGACAAATAAACAGATAGATAGATAGATAGATAGATAGATAAATAAATAAATAAATAAATAAATAAATAAATAAATAAATAAATAAATAAATAATTATTGATATTTTTAAATAATGAAGAAAAGAACAGTCAAAGAACGTTACTATAAAACACGTACTCGGTTTAAAGACACAGTTTGAGATATTACACGTTTTTAAAAGTCAAGATTTTCAAAGAATAGTGGTTGATATCCGATAAAAATGATCAGGTTAGGTTTTTACTTGTAAATGGAATAAATCAATTAAAACACCATTTAATTCTGGTTCTTGTTCATAATACTTATCTCAAAAATATTTAAGAATCGCATTAGTACCATTATTCGCTCTTTTTGAAATATTTATTTCGGATAAAAAAAAAAAATTATGCGGGTTTACATTTATTATTTAGTTTTTCTTTTAATGACAATTCTCTTTAAGATCCTTTAAAATTGAAATTATGACGTAAAAACAACAGGCGTATTTAAATAAATACAACTTTAAATTTCACTGGGTCAAACAGCATTCCAGTGAAATTTTAGTGGCCATATCACATACATTGTATCATGTTACAAATATTGTAAGAATGCTACTTTTAACCAACGTTACCCGATTTAAAGTGTTTGTTTTTTATTTACACATAAATGATCAATAATGAGATCATGTTAATACTCGAGTCATTTTATGGTCGATTTACTTATTGAAATTTTACCTGGCTTTAAAGAAATGAAACGCGTGGTTGCAGAAGACACATCCGCCATTTTCAAGCTTATCTACTTCCGTAGTGTTGAGGCCAAAATATTCAGGTAGCAAATGTAATGAGAAAAGTCAGAATCATGTGTCATACCAAGGATTGTTGGAGATCATTATGTTATGTTATAAACTCTATATTAGTATAACTGTGTTTTTCACACTACTCGGTATTCAAGGTAAGAAATAGGGTATATATAGTCTTATTGTTTACATTGTAATTTTGACCTAATTGTAACATTGATTATTTAAATGTGCCTTTATCTTTATCGATATGAAATGGGGCATTAGATCATATATATGTAATGAGAGCGTAACAACAATAACATGTATATGTAACGACAACTATTTGTCAATTTTTTTTCTCGAAAATGGGTTGGGTAGGTTAACCGGAAAAATACATTTAATTTCGAATACTAGATTTTGCAGACGACACGTCACTTATTTAACGCAATTTCACACACGTGCACCTTCGTACAAGGGTATGTGAGAACATTAACATGATATCAGAAACAGGTGTTGTCTCAGATTGTCATGTCAGTTGCTTGTCTATGATTTTTTATTTACAAACTCTCCACAGCATCTAAAGGTTTGTGTGAATCCGCACTACTGGTTACTTCCCTTTGATTCTTCCATGGAAATCGTTCACAATAATTCATCGTATTCCGCTCTAATTTTGTCATTTTAACCGACCATATCATTTCACTTTATTGTAAAAATAATAACAAAAAGTTGAAAGTGGCAAAAATCTTAAATTCTTTTTTTAAAATAACAATCTTGGACTCCATTTGCAAGTGACCATTGAAATATTACTCGAAATAGAAAAGAGCAAGATGTTATCAGTGTATTAAAAACTAAAAATACTTTAATTGTTAACCTGTTTATATCTGATTGTCACCATCTAAACTGCTGGGGTTTTTTTTACTTCTAGATTGTGTTCATTTAGTTCGTACTAAACAAACTTGGGATGATGCTAGAAAACAATGCATTCATCTTGGAATGAATCTCACCGGATCACTAGGTTTCTATAGCAACCAAACTGTAAACTATGATCCAAATAAACTACAAAACGATTTCACGAAAGTAGACAGTGTCGCTAGTTTTCCAGCTTGGATTGGAGGATACGTTAAAAAGACACTATGGATATCACAAGACGGTATGTGGAAATGTCTAAAGTGTCTTCGAGAAAAGACTTAAAGGATATCAAAAGAAGTGTTTGATTGTTTTGGATTTAATGGCCAATGTGGAAATCGCAACGTGGATATATATATATATATAATTTGGTGGTTTTGACTATTTAAAACAAGTTTTCTTTGTTAAACAATATTCGCTATTTAAAGTAACAAGGTCACGTTCAAAATTACAATAAAAATACGCGAATCTGTATTTAAAATTATAGTAGACGACCAACTACATTACTTCATTATGGTGAAATGTCCAATCTTAGTTATACGTTATAAATATAGGTAGATAGATCCATTTTTGCTGAGGAGGCAAAGTGGTCTTAAGCTCCCTACGGATCATAGTGCCTCTTACAGCCGTATTTCTAATCTCGATTGGACTGGTCCTAGTGTGATAAAGTTTGTCATTTCTTTTGATGAAGGTCGGTGATTTTCTCTGGGTACTACCATCTCCTCCTACATCGCAGAATGGACCACATCGATATAAGTAAAATACTCTTGACTGGGACTATAACACCATTATTTCACTCTACTTTATGATCCTTTGACGCGATACTTTATTTTTTGTAGGATGGTTTTTAAATATATAATATTGATTGCACTTAATATAGCATGGTTTAATTATTTATTTGTATTTATAGATTGTTATAGTATAAAACACAAAGACCTTCCAAAAATTGACAAAAGTTTCTTGTTGCCGTTAAATGGTCCAAAAGAATGCAGTTTAAAATGTGGAACCGGTACATTTGCACTACAAGTACGTGTATTCATTGTTTGATAGGCTGTCTAATTGAGATTGGAAATTCCCATTTTCTGTTTTATTGAAGAAAAGATATTTCAGCGATTAATCATATCTAAATACTTTTCTTTCAAAATACAATACATAATGTCACCTGTTTTTTTTTTTTTCATTTGCATGCTATTAGTAGTGAATTCGTTATATCCAATTAAAGTTTAAACCTATACGAATTAATAATTTCTTTAACTCTTGAGATTCTTCGTCCATTCACACTAATGATTGTAAGAAGATATACTTTCTTTTATCGAACTCACAATTGCTGATTGTTTTGTTATTTTTTACAGGCAAATGCTTGTTTTTGTCTAACTTTCTTAAACAAGGCATCTCTTGTTAGGAAAGTTCCAATAACAAACTGTGTGGAACGTTGTAGTGACGGTAGTAATTATTATTGTGGTGCCTTACATTCCACTGGAAACCATCGATATTTGTCCCTGTATAATGCATTATGTAAGTTATTTTTCTTTCTATTTTTATTTTACATGGAATTGTAATTAAATGAAGTACCTTTTTTAATAATAGCCGTATTCGACTGGTCGTTTTCCGTTTAGCAAGAGGCTCTTACATTGAACGATATTTTCCCACCTTTTTTTTTTTGACCAATCAGACTAAAGACATCAACTTTACGTTTGTTATTCGACTGGTAAGTTGTTCTCAACCCGACCTTCGCGAACAACAGTGTTTTTAGAAGTGAAAAGTGTGTTGAGCACTTTTCCAGTCGAATGACAAATGCAAAACTATATTCTATGATCTGATTGGTCAAAAATAAAGGTAGGAAAATATCGTTTAATGGAAGAGCCTCTTGACAAACGGAAAACGACCAATCGAATACGGCTAATTGATTACGCTGTTATCATCTTTTGTTCTGTTATAAATTATAAATTTATTACATTTGTTTTCATGGCGGTAAAAGTGCTGTAACGTCAATTGGCGTGCAAAACACAAGGATACGCTAGCGTGTTGTTATTAGTTTGCTTAGCACAGCAATAGCAGTTATAGAATTATGAATGCTATTTCTGGACAGTTCAGTGTTTATATTTTAGATTTAGCAATTTTTAATATACATGTAATTCTTATATATTCTTAAAGCAATTTACGACTTGCTTGTCCTGTCGCTGGAACAGTCAATGAATGACGCAACATGTTTATGTGCCAGCATAAAAATTGCAAGTCATGAAATCAATGCTAAATATAGATTTATAAATCCATTTGGTTGCCTAATACAATCGCATATTTGAATAAAAATTTGAATTGAACCGTAATTAATAATATATCTTAACTAAAACAATAATTAATTTCTTAGTTTTAACTTCATTTTAGATATCAAAGAGACTTTTCCTGATGAAAACAATTGTCTTGCCATGTCGAAAAATACACTTAATGTCCAGGCCAAGAAATGTGATGAAAAATTAAACTGTTTTTGTAGAAACGTGCATGGTAAGTTACAGCCGGAATTTCTTATATTGTACTTTTGTATTGGTAAAAATATCCCCATTCTTGCTTCAGTCATAATTTGTCGTTTTAAGGGGATTGCCGAAACATTTATTTGAACTTATAAAGATAAACCTATAAACCTAGAAAACCTTATTCAGGACGTCAAGACTTCAAAATACTGTGGTGGTATGCCTGGTGGGAATTATCGAGGTTTTACTGCAGCTCCTTTTAATTTTTTTAAACATTGTGTTTCAATTGTAACTTGTTATATGGTACCTCAAACAGTTATTTTAATTGCCAGCCTTAACCCCTCTTTATGGTTTCTTTATTAAATTTTATGGATTGGATTTCTCTAAATTAAAAACATTTTATCAAAGTTTACAGAGAGATTTCTAAAGCAAATTTGAGTTTTAAGATTTTCAATTAATCAAACATATTAGCAAATTAAAAGGTACATGTATGTGCATAATTTTTTGTGACGAGCAAGTGATTTTCTTCACTACAATCTTTCAACAGTATGATTATATTTTAAACGCAAGAATATTGAAATGTGTTCGATTTTTTATATTCAGTGGAAATATTTCAATATCAAACCGAAAAACAAGATTCGGCAAAAGCAAACGCAATAAAAAAAAATACGCCACAATTGACTATTGGACATTCCAAAACCATCATGTATGTAAATTTCATAAATGACATGTAATTATTACTTGTTGATTTCAGGTCATATTGTCTATCAGTCATTATCAAGTTCCTGGGAGAGGTGCAATAGAAACTGTAGAGAATATAGAGCTCAAGTTGTCACTATAGATATTAGTTACATGGCGACACTGCCATTACAATATAATGTTTGGTACTGGAACGGATATTTCCGTTTTGTTGATCACATATGGGATAAACGTAAGTGTTTTCATATTATCTATAACTTTAATATATAGATGACTAATTTTCAAGTTGTTTATTTATATTACTTCTGAATCGCGTTCAAAGCATGTAGCCTGGTCTGTGATAATATGTCCTTTGAAGGATTTTAATGCCGTCATAATGTTTAGTTTTGCGATGGTTTATGTTCGATTAAGAGAAGATAATATAGTTGAAAAGAATTGAATTGTAAATCCTTAGATAAATAAATAAACAATTATTTCCATTAAAAGCATGAACTAAACAAAAAAAGTAAAGTTGATCTCGAATTCAATGCAGGACTTGCAGATTTATTCACATAAATTAACATATCTTCCACTTTCTATTTAATGGTTATTTATAAATTGAAAAATTTCCCCGAAAGACAAGTATATGCAAATATTGACTGTGCATGTAACCCGTTATAGTATTTTATTACCTATGGCCTATATGACATTGATGTTTATCTTTCTTTCTTTGTGCAAAATTTCATTCACAGTTTTAAATTTTAGCTAATAGTATGGCTTCTTTTATTGCACCTGTCATTATTATCTTGCATTTGGAATGTAATGCATATCTAAGACACTTAGTGGACAATGGATATACAATTTTTAAAGGTTAAAGTTTTTATATGAAATGAGACAAAAAAAAACCTCTGGAATTTCATAATCGCACCATAATCATAACTAATAGCTTAAACCAAAGAGGCTATCAATTTGGGTTTCATTGGTTCATCAAGTAGGTAAATAAGCACATTTATACATAATTATAAGAACGTTTCAATGTCAGCCAATAGACTTCCTTGTTTTGTAATCCTAATCGTAAGTAATAAAGTTTTTTTCTCCACAGATTAAAAAATAAAAGTTAATACAGTTGTGTCTTAATGTCCGATACCTGTCTCATGGTATGATGTTTATTTTATAAAGTGATAATAATCTCAATCAGTTTTCTTCTTCGTTAACTTTATTTTGTTAGTTGTTATCTAGACGTTTTTTATTGATCTTGCTATTGCTAATTATTTATTAAATAATCATACTTATACTGATTTATACAAATTCCTTTAGCTTTAATAAACGACTACGGTGAAATAGCGGGTTGTATGACTTTAGAGAAAAATGGGAGTAGTTTCGTATTTGGAACAGCATCATGTAATTCAAAGTTAAATGCTATTTGCAGCACACCTTATAAATGTAAGTTTTAAATAAATATTTTTCTTAAAAAATTAGTGATTTGAAATATTTTGATTATAAATACTTTGTAAAATCTCAAAATTTTGTATTGCATCCAATCATCCTATTTAAAAAAGAGACTCTGTGCTCAAAGATTGTTGTGTTTGTGGTGATTTTAATATTTATTTTTTACTTGTGAAAAATAATCATTCTTAAATTTGATTTTGCAAATGACGGGTGTAGTTAGCTAGACAGAAGATGCTTACCCTTCTGCAGCCCCCAGTCACACTTCCTTGAATGAAGTTAACGTATGTTACTGAATTGGGCCAGTATTTACTTTTTTAAGGTGGGTGGGTAAGGGATTGTGATCTGTACATGGGCTGTAATGTTTGGGTTTTTCATTATGAATATTTAATATAAGTAATTACATATCGGATAAGGAATACACGATTATTTTTAAAGTGAGATTGTTAAATTAAATACTTTTTTATCAATGCTAGTATCAATCAAGCTATTGTAGACAGAACATTTATAATTGTTACTGCTACAATTTGTATGTGTGAGTCAATCGATATCGTGAAAATCTTACTATTATACAACAGTACTAAGATCTCCTTGTTTCATTTCGTTTAAATAATTTACCATGTATTTGGTTTATTAATAACTACATTGTAGATACACATCTCCATTCAAACCAGAGATGGAAGCTATTTTGTTAAAATTATTAGCTGTTCTATCATGTGATTTTTCAGAACCATTAAAACAACGCTGGGTTGATAGCTTATAAAGTTATTTACTTTCTGTATTAATTCCCAATTGTGCATTCTTAAGTCAACATTATTCAATAAAACTTAATATAAAAGCTGTATTTACAATGTTTTGTTTTTGTTTTTTTTTTTTTGTATTTATATGCATAACATTGTTAGTAATATATAAATCATTATTGGAAATTATTACAGTAGAGACAAAAACGACAACAATGACAACTGGGGTCAGAAACCGTAACTCTACAGCCAAAGAAAAGGTCAACACAAAGCTTTCAGATAAACACAGTAAGTTAATAGAATGGTCATATATCATTTTTGAGTGTATAATCTATAAACATCCAAAAGAATAAAGTTCTAATTATTGAATTTATGACTACATTTCACACACGTTTAGAGAGTATAGTTTTGACAAAGGCACTAGTTTGTAAACTATATATAGCAATGATTTAAAAAAAAATTATATTATTTCCTGATAGGTGACACTCTAAATACTTGGTCTAGGAGACCCAAGTTTTGGTGCAAACCAATTGTTAAAGACACAATCATTTCCCTTTTCAGTTAAGATGAAAATAACAAATTTCCTTAATTTTTTTCCAGAAACACGAGCATCGCTTTTTATAATTCTGTATTGTTTGTAGTGAGTAATGGTGTTTAAGCAAATATTTAATGCACATAAATGTGTCTTCTAGATGCATACATTTCTAATCTATTAAGAAATATCAAAAAGTTACTGCCTAAACGTTTCATTTTTTATTGATAGCAAACTGATGCTCGTTTATACATTATACTTTATGCACTAGATCTGTATGTTAAATAAATATTGAAATTGACGAGAAGAAGAAGAAGAAGAAGAAAAAACAACAACAATTTTTTTTATTTCATGATCAATCTCTATAACATTAATTATATGTATCGGTCATAAAATGTTCTTAATTTTCCGATATTTGTTTGTTTATTACAGTATTTATTGGTATAATTGTGGGCGGAGTTGTAGTGATTGTGGCAATACTTATAACAGTTGTTTGTATTTGCAAAAGGTAAGAATATGAAACTTGCATTGATTAAAACTTTTGCTGGTTACAAATTATTTCGGATGTTTATTTTGTTAGTTAAAATAAAATTTAATTGCACATTCGTGTAGTTTATAGAAAGCTACTTAAATCATAGTATTTTAAGTTACATAGTATTGTAATCGAAAATATAAATTTAAATAATTATTTATAACTTATTCTATGATAAGTCAATGGAACATTAAACAATAATTAAAGATGTTTTGAGCTGTTTCGAATAATTTGTATGAAAGGCTCTGGAAAAACAGACAATTTTATGATGTCACTTGCTTTTATTGGTTGAAGATGTTGCTCTAGCGCCTTAAAAGGGGAATAACAAATGAATCCATGTAAAGACACGGAGATACAAAAACGTTATTGTAATTACTTGTGTCTAGTATTATAACGATGGGTATAAGTCGTTGGGAATTAAGTTTGTTAAATAGTATGGTGTCCGTCCGTGGTACATTTTGTACATTTACGCACTATACAAACTTATATCAGGTTAAAGTCTTAGATGAAAATTGTTGTTTCGTCACAATAGCTGCAAAAATTGCCGATGTGACGTAAAACAACAAATCAACTTACCAATTTTGGATACTGAAAGGTAAATCTTAAAAGGAAGTGGATTCTTGGGAAAATCCGAGTAACGAAATACTTTAAAATGCATTGCATCTGAGAATTTTATCATTGTTGGGCCTATAACGGTTTATTATTATTATTATAATTATTATTATATTTCAGGCGACGTGGATATTTATTCTCAAGAACAAATATGGTTTGTTCATGTTGCCAAAGTAAGAAAAAACCCCGACCTGTAGCACCTAGTGTAAGAGATTTAGACCGCAACCGGGGTGATCCGGGACGCCACATATACGATTATATCGATCCGGCAGACATTACTAGTTGTCCATTACAAAATATATACGAGGATCCTGACACGCATTTTCATCCTAAACCTATCGTTCAGACTGACACATCCGGGTATTTAGAACCAAGTCATCAGCGCAATTCATTGAATCAAACTCTTTCAGGCATACAGAGATGTAACAATGTAGAAATTCACCCTGAAGCACGGACATTGTTAAATAATACTGGTGAGACAGAAGGCGATATCATGTTAAATACTGAAAGAAATACAGGATTGTATCATGTAGGCAGACCACGCTTGGATTATAGTTCAAATGAATATAACGAATCGCGTGTTAAAGAAACAAAACTGTCAGATAATGCAAAGCAGGATATATTGCACCAGACAAACAGGACGCTTTCAGACAATAGTGAAAATGGAAATAATGAAATTAATTCAAAAGAAACACTTCTGTCAGATAATGGTTAATATGAACAGATGAATATTAGTTAATTTATTTTTGAAAACAGAAATAAATTCTAATTTATATTTAGACGACCATTTTTGTAATCTGTAAAGTGCTAAGTCATTATATTTTGTACTAAATAGATAGAACGCAATTTAGAAAGAAGTGAAGATGAAAGTAAATATATTCTAAAGAAAAAATGCCAAAAACTGGATAGGACGAAGTATTCAATCAAGAGATATAATTATTCTTTGCACCAAATTACAAATTACAAATCGATAGTTTTCAGATAGTTGCTTTATTATGTATTGTAATCAAAGACACAGAACACGGTTATTTATAATATTGGGATAACAATGGCAAACATTTTGAATAAAATCCAGCTGGGACAAATTAGAAAGTATATATTATACAATTAATGACTTTTGATGAGGTTAATACAAGGATTTATCACCCCAAAAGAACTGTAATATTCACCGAGGCCGCAGGCCGAGGTGAATATTAAATTTCTTTTGGGGTGATAAATCCTTGTATTAACCGAAATCAAAAGTCAGTAATTGTTTTATTATATGACAGAGAAGTGTCTTTTAAATCAATTTGTAACAGCTTCTTTAATAAATCAATAGTAAAAAAAAGTTAACAATGAAATTTCAAAATGGTAACTAAAGTAGGCCAGTTTTGATTGGCTTATCGAAAGCTTACGATGGCTCTGATTAGTTCTTTTTTTAGACACTGGGAAATCACCGCCTTCTATTTTTAGGGACCTGGAGAGCAATTTGGACCGTTATGTTACCCTCACGCGCAAAATTGCGCGGTGAACATAACGATTTGTACAGAGTAGCTTAACATGGTCTTAGCCAATCAGAATTGAGTAAACTCAGTAGTCATATAATAATATTTATTGATACATATAAAGAAATGGCGTTCTCAGAATATGGAAAATCGCAAAAAAGAAAAACAGTATAGGGAAAATAAAGAATACGAGAATAAACCTGTTTTTGAAGATATCAATAAATACCAAAAGAAAAAACAAAATTTGTTTATTACGGTGGCAAAGAGGTGACATGAAATATTTTTCGTATTAGACTTTACGTGCGCACGTATTACCTTTTACGTGCGCACGTAGTAACCAATACGTGCGCACGCATTAACCTATTACGTAATAGGTTAATACGTGCGCACGTAATACGAAAAATATATTTCAAGTCACCTTTGTGCCACCGTAGTTTATTGATTAGAATTTGTATAATATGTAAAATTCGCCACATATAAAATAGAACTAACAACCAAGGACGAATATATTTCCCAATAAAATTATGAAAAATCGAGATAACGCAGTAGAGTTTATTATTGCTTGACTAATTAAGTATTTTATTATAGACCATATACGTGAAATGTATATAGCATAGATGAACAATGATTAAGGCTAGTAAGTAAACATTGGTTGAGCCACTCTGATTCATATTTAATAATTCAGTAAGGTTCAGTTACAAGAAGTTGAACTACATGTATTGAAACTAATGATTATAAGTTCCTGACTTAAACAAGGACTAAACATATATTTAACAGTGTGATTATATTAATATTAAAGACAATCACTCACAAACAACCATTGTTCATAGAAATGCAAAGATAAAATTACAGACTTTATTGCTAACATTCTCTTCACCGAAAAACAGTTAAAAATAACTACTACACGTCCGGGAAGATACATGTAGTTAACGAATATTATTTAAGTCCAATTGATATACAGAGGGGCCGTTTTCACATCCACTTCCGAAATCTTTCCAAGGTTTCGAGTGAATAAGAAAGAGGTAAATAAAATGATATAAAGAAAACCAACGTAATCAATATAAAGCCTACTCCGTTGGTTGCTTTGGAATGTCCCTTCTTCGAATTTTTCCTGTGTTCAGAATGCAAGGAAAGAATCAACTAACATGAAATGTTGTAATGTTGTTCTCTTGATAAAAAGTAAAACAATAGTCTACAAGTATAAAAAAGCAGTTACCGTTGATATTTGCAAGTGTAAATTTCTAGACTCTTTTGTTTTTATTGATTCATGAAATATACACAGTTAAATTTTTTCTTTTTTAAAAAATTATAAACAAAACAAGCAAACAACCCTTCCATATACATGTCCATAAAATTATAAAAAGCATTTATGTTTTGTTTTACTATTTTTTACAATATTATAAGTTCTGTAATTGCACTAAGATCGGAAGAGACACTAATTCACCATCTACTTCACTAATAAAAACTTTAAAAAATGTGATAACTAATAATAAAAAAAAGAAAGCAAGCAAAGATGAGTTATTTGTGCCCATTGATATACCGGATGTTTATTGGAAAATCATAGTGCCAAACACGACACATATGTTGTCTATAAAAAAAAATATTACATTTTGTTGATGGTATCTTCAGTATATTTTTGTTTGCAGTCTGTGTGGTGTTTTACAAAATTACCAGAATCCCTGTTGAGCACTAGATATTTATATCTTGGTTTATATTGGTTTGAGCGGGTACCGCTGCTGGAGGAGTAAAACTCTCCGAGGGTATCCACAACTCAGTAGGCAGTATTTTGTGCTGTCAGAAAATGTACCATTTAGCAAAATTTTATGCCGTCTTATATTTTAAAATTTATTTAAAACTAAGGTTTGTTACCTCATACAAAGCATTCCTTCGTTGGATTTGGATTTATTTAATATTGGAACTTTAAATTCATTAATTTTCAACTGTTTGTCTTATGTTTTTTATCTATCAAACTTTTCGGTCTTAGTGTCACTGATGAGGAATGGATTTTCGAAATGTGAACATCTGGCACATCAAAATTTAACTGGTATTTGTGTTATAAATTTGCCGGTTTTGTAAAAGAATGACAAGTGAAAGATTTGTTTTATACGTTCTTTCAATTTAGAATGGGAGATGGTGGTGTAAAGTTTTTATACTTTTTACCGAAGATGAAGTATTAAAAACAAAATTTTCAAGTAACTCTTTAGTAACTCCTTAGAATTTTCGACAATCTACACTTAGTTGATGCTTATGTGGAATAGACTTTGTAGAAAGTCTGAAGGCCATCTTTGACGACTGTCAAATTTTTGTAAGAATCACTGATAATGATTAAGTAGTACATTTAGAGGAACCTGTTGTATACCTTTCTTTGTATGGATTATTGTAAAGTTTTGGAATCTTAAACAAGCAAGGAAGACCAAAAGACTCAAGAACTTCAGCTTTAATTAGTTTTGGTATCAATGGGATTATCTAATATACTATCTAAACTATTAAAGTCGTTCCGGTAAACAAGATTTAGAGTAAAGTAGAAAAAAAAAGCAAGTGAGTTTCTTTCTTTCATTCTTTCCTACACAGTTTTATTGATATTTTATCTCCACATAATAAAAAACCTTTATTCTACAAACAGTGTTAAAGTTGAAAAAATCAACAGAAAATATAATCAATACTTATTACTGAAATCTAAAGAAAATTTTAGTTTTGTTTTGAATGGAAACTGTATACATGTAGTTGGTACGTCAAAATTGATTCCTTTCATGCGTACATAATAAAAACATAATCATTTACTTGAAATTTAAGTTGATATATATATATATATATATATATATATATATATAACACAAAAACATTTAAAATTTTGATGTACCGGATGTAAACATTTCGAAAAATCACTCTTCATGGTTATTAGGATGTGACTAACAATCTTGACGAATGCATTCTTTGTTTTGACATCAAACGTTGTCAGTTTTGTCTATGTTAAGTCGTCTGTTCAAATAAATATGTTAATATTTGTGTTTACACAGAAGAATCAATTAACGTTTAAATTAATATCATATAAGATATACAAATTCAAAAGACCATTCGCCGTTTGTTCCTGAAATTAAATAATTAACTTGCTTTTATGACACTCTGCACACCCTGCAATATATATTCCTTAGCTGGATTTGGATTTATAAAATTTTGGAACTTTAGATTCAAAATTTGCAACTGTTTGGCTTATGTTTTTTATTATCAAACTTTTTGGTCTAAGTGTCACTGATAAGGAATGAATTTCCGAAATGTGCACATCTAGCACATCTAAATTCAACTGGTATTTGTGTTATATATATACATAAGGACGTGTTAAAAATTGCCTTTGTGTCTGTCTGTCTGTTCGCCCGTTCGTCCTTTTATTTCTTACGCTCTATTACTTTCAATCCGGATGAAACAAATACATACAATCATAAGTTGATTTTTCACATACCAAATTAATTAAATTTCTTAATTTCTCAATAAAAATCAACATTTACCATTCAATTTGGGTTGAATTGCATTAATGAAAAGTTTCATTAACATTTCACATATTTAAAGATTTTTTAATGAGAGATAAAATTTTTGGTTCAATTAATTTTTAGATTTAGTTCGTTCGATTAATTTAAGTTCAGTTCGAATTTTCTCTGACCCTAACCCACTGTATGACTGGTGTATGTGTGTAGGGTCAGAACACTTTCTATATCCAAAACCCGGGATTCTCGGATAGCAACTGGTGTCGGAAGAGGTGTCGACTCATTTTGAATCCCAAAACAGCTAAAATAGTTGCTTTACAGTTATCTTGGCCGTATGTATTTACATGTTTTCTATTACGTTAATATTACAATGATGAGAAATAAAGAATTTGAATTTGAATAGCCGTTAATATTCTTACTTTTCTATGGTGGTTTTCTGGTTCCAATCAGCCGTGGTTAGGTATTTTTCAGATTCAAAGATAAAACATTTTGACGTATATTGACTTCATAATGTTTGGAAAAAAAATCAATACATGTATTCATTTAAAACTCAGTCTTCCGCAATTGCTTATAATTTTCAAGTTTGTTATTTCCTTTTCAGTATGGTGTAACCAGTTAAACATATTATAATATAGTATTTATATGATACATGATATATACAAGTAGACATTTCCTTCTTTATCTAAATTATATAAAGAACTGAAATTAGTTCTCAATTTATTTTATGTAAATGTTAGATGAGTAAAATCGAAAAATGAAGTTCTTTCATATTTCCATATACTTTACAATTTTATTCAAATGCACAGGTAAGTTGATTATTTAAATTTGACTTTCATTCAAATATTTTTTTTAATTTAAAACAAAAGACCAAATAGGCGTTGTCTTGAATGGACTGTATTCTGTTACAAAGAGATATGATACAAACCATGTGGGAACCATAAAAATTAAATTCAGTTCAAATAATTCCCGAATTACTTAATCAGCTTAAATCGAAGTTTTTCTGACTAGTTTTTCTTTCAGAAGGTTTTTAACGTTATATCTAAATATAGCACCTTATTTGCATATTCAGCACATGTATTTTCTTAAAGTGTGTTGACGATACCGATTACAGTTATTAACTGACCATACATTACCAGTCTAGAGCTACTAATTTGCATACTTTATTCATAAAGATTGCGTAACATTCTTATACTTTATTATTAGCAAGTATTCAACTCTCTTCATCAACTACTAAATGGCACGATGCCGAGAAAGCGTGTGAGGAGCTC
Source organism: Tegillarca granosa (assembly GCA_029721355.1). Taxonomy (NCBI): domain Eukaryota; kingdom Metazoa; phylum Mollusca; class Bivalvia; order Arcoida; family Arcidae; genus Tegillarca; species Tegillarca granosa. Next base: position 18,136,148 of record CM056594.1, on the reverse strand, counting down.
GAGACCATGTACAACTTTGCAGGTTCCACATTATTCCTGACAGACACCGGATCATATGATCCAAACAGAGTTTCTCGTTTTAATTTATCAGTTTTTAATGGATCCAGTCCAGTTTGGGTTCACGCCTATCGCCAGACATCAATATGGATTGCTCATGAAGGTATAGTACTAAGAGCACCGCGTTTATACATTGTGTGATGTATTATAATTAATGATACTTTAACGAAAATTTTGAACTACTTGGAATTTAGAATTGAGTCAAGTAGTAATGTTATTTATGTCAAAGTCAAAATTTTTAATTTATATCAAAGTGTTCTAAATTTGTATGTTTGGGAAAGCCGGAGAAAATCACCTATTTTAATAAGCGAATTTGACAGGCTTTTTCACCTTTGGATCTGCCCGAATGTGATTGGAATTTAACCGGCGAATGACACTTTGACCTGTAAGCGCCCATTTTAAACCAATCGGCCACCGAGAATCTCTACATCATTCTTAATATGAATATAATTGCTATTTTAGAAAATCAAACTGTATTTCAAATGGAATTTATTGCAATGAATGAGTGTGTATATGAAATATTTCAGTTAAAGCTACACTAGAATTAGACTTTATTGCCCAAATTTGGCCAGATTTGGCAATATATACGAGTGTATTTTTATTATTTTATTCAGTTTTAAATTTTTCTCAAAAGATTAAAATCATGGAAAGTCATTTTTATTGATAAATTATTTTTTTTGTTTTGTAATTTGATTTTATATCATAAAGATATGTTTATACAAATCTTAAACGTAAACAATATTTACACAGCAATTTCTATATGCCAATCATCAAGGTTCGAATACTGCTCGGACAGATTCTTGTTTGAACAAGCTTTTAAGTTCACTTTCCTGGGTAATCCAGTTTTGAACTGGCCGCCAAACTTTAAAACTGTGGTGATCCAATCTACAATGCGAACAGTTTGGAAGATGACGTTCTTATTTGTGCGTTCTAAAGACATCAGGCTGTAGAACTTGCCATTATATTGTTAAAACCACTGCGGTAGCTCATTTGGTAGAGTGCTCGCTCTGTAAGTTGGAGGTCGTAGGTTCGAGTCCTGACTGGGTCTGACCCAAAGGTGGAAAATGGGTAGTGACTGTTCTTTCGTCAAGCACTCAGCATTACGAAATAGAAGTCACGGTTCTTTTGGATGGGAATTTAAAATAAACAATGTCCCATGTCACGGTAGGCGTGGCACGATAAAGAACCCTGCTGTATAATGCCATCAGTGCGAAGCACAGGCATAATTTCTGCAGTTTAGTCTATAGCTGGCGGCGTCTCGATATAAGTGATATATTCTTGATTGGGACGTTTAACACCATTACTCAACTCATAATATTGTTGTGTATGAACCACAAGTCATTAGTTATTAAAGTTGCTAAGTACCAGCTCTGACTTTTCTTACTAGTAAACTTCTTCGTTATCTCAGTTATCATAGTAACGCAGACTGGATTTATTTAATTATACATAAATTGTTCTCTGCCTTGTTGTAAATGTTATATTTTCTGTATTATGCTATATTAATTTTATGTGTTGCTTTGCAAATTAATAAAATGATGATGCTGCTGATGCTGATGCTGCTGATGCTGAAGATGATGATGATTATTATCATTATTAAAATTATTATTAAAATTATTATTATAAGTGAAAAATATTGACTTGAGCGTAAAACATGAATAGTCTATTATACTCAACAATATCTATGACCAAAAATAGCAAGTCAAAAATACTGAAATAATCACGTTCAAGATAATCCCATTAAGCACCCGACTTTGTAAAAGCGTTTGAATTATGTATTTCTTTAATGACAGGTAATTAATGAAGTGTTACAGTACAATATCAAGTCGTTTTTTTGAAACGCCAATTTATTCTTCCAGATTGAAAAAAGGGGAATAAAACCTTTCAGACTCTAATTTGGGGAGGGATATTTGTGATCCCGGAAAATTGATTCGATAAAACTAGTGTCTTCTTTTTATTTTAGCTATTTTGACAAGAAAACTGTTTAAATGGGATTTTAACGCCTCAAATTTATTACTGATGCTTAGTTTCATGTGTATCGTCTTTGTGCGCAAATGTAAACTCTTTGGGATCGAAACCCTTGATCGAATTTTTAACGCAACAAAAAGATCTTTTAAGACTTTTACCATTGTTACCATAAGTATGTAATTCGTTATTTCTTATGTTTTCTATTTTAGGCTGTTCATATTTACCACTGCGAGATCTAAACAGTGTACAAAACAATTATTACCTAGATATGAATAGTCCCGGAGAATGTTATTTTGCGTGTAAAAACATGAAAAACATAAAGAGAATGGCAATGCACGTAAGTTTACAGCTTACGATTCTTTATTACAAATAATTTTATTAATTTGTTTAAAGCTGCAATAAGTTTTTGATGTACCGAGACTCGAATAACTCAAAAAGTTGAGTTGAGTAATGGTATTTAACGTCCCAGTCAAGAATATTTCACTTATATCGAGACCTCGCCAGCTACAGGCGAAAGTGCAGAAATTTTGCCTGTGCGTTGCGCTGATAACATTATACAGCAGGGTTCTTTATCGTGCCACGCCTGCCATGACACGGGACCTCGTTTTATTTTAAATTCACATCCGAGAGAACCGTGACTCATTTCGTAAAGCCGAGTGCTTGGCGAAAGAACAGTCAATACCCACTTTCAAGTCTTGGGTCAGACCCGGTCCGGGTTCGAACCAACGACCTTTCACTTAGGGTGCTTGAACTCTACCAACTGAGATACCGCAGTGGTCGAATAAATCAAAGAAGAAACCTGACAAATTGCATTAACCGTCCGTCATTAATATCTAAATGCAGGCCCGTAGCAGCAAATTTAAAAGTGGGGGGGGGGGCAAAATTAAATACACAAAAATTATGTTTTACAAATAAAGTATGAATATGGAAAATGTATTTAGTTGTACCTTTATCTGATTATGTACTTTTGTCACCCTGAACTTGAGAAGTTAAGTGTGTAATCTTGGTTGAACAGGAAGCATCAGGTGCAGATATGTTCTGGGTATCCTGAACATATGGTTTTTGTGTCTTTAATGCAGATGACTCTTATGTTAGAATGTCTGATGGATTACTTTTGGATTGCCCCACCTCAGATTTAGAAATATCAATGGATGTTTTAACATCGAATGTCTGCTTTTGCACTGACAAAATGACAAAACTGACAACTGTTTCCTTTTTTTCTCGGGTTTGATGACCATTCTTTTTTAAAAAATTCTTTTCGTTTGGCACTTTCGTAAGTCATAAAAGGAACGAAATGGTTTGGCTGAAACATTGTTCCAGGAGCATTTGAAAGTAACCCATCCCCGCTCCACAAAATAAACAGCGTATGTGTATGGTTTGCAGCAGCATCTAAGTCACTTGAATATATCTGACCATTCAAAATAGGTCGCAAAACATAATTAACAACAGGATAAACTGAGATGATACTGCAATATTTTTCTAAAACCTTAGTAAGTGCCATCATTTGTAGCAAACCACTCCAAGACTTAACAACAAAAGTTTTCAAAGCTTCATTTTCTATACATTCCAACAGACTTTTGTTCATGTGATACAAAGATACAGTGTCTTCAGAAAGGAGAAGATCTATATATGTCGACTCGTGAGGAGATCGCTTCATTACGTTATTCACATTCGCTTATCTAACGTATAGTTATTTACATTTAGAACAAGAGGCCCATGGGCCTTAACGCTCACCTGAGGATATGTCCAAAATTGTTTGCAAAGTGCAATAGACAATATATTCAGTACAGAAACTTTACAAGTTTACTCAAGTTAAGAACTCCCACAAAACTTAATCAGATATATATCTAGTAACATTTCATTTATAAGTAGCTTATATAATATGCATGAAGTAACTGTAGTGCAACGAGTAATTTCCAAATCATTAACCAATTTCAGTATACTTAAGCAACTATGTCTTTGACTTTGAACATATATGACCTTGGATTGTCATGTCAATACCTACAATATTCTTATATGCATTGCCATTACAAAAAGTTAATAGTTTTCAAGATAATTAGAAATTAAAGTCTTCTTTTGCAGCTGTTACCTTGACCTTACAAGATATGACCTTAAACCATATATCAAAAATGACCGTCATATCAATACCTACAATATTCTAATATACATGCCTATACAAAAAGTTAATAGTTTTCAAGATAATTAGCAATTTAAGTCTTCTGCTGCAGCTGTGACCTTGACCTTTCAACATGTGACCTTGAACCATATATTAAAATGACCGTCATATCAATACCTACAATATTCTTATATATATGCCTATACAAAAAGTTAATAGTTTTCAAGATAATTAGCAATTTAAGTCTTCTTCTGCAGCTGTGACATTGACCTTTCAACATATGACATTGAACCATATATCAAAATGATTGTCATGTCAATACCTACAATATTCCAATATACATGCTTATACAAAAAATTGATAGTTTTCAAGATATAGTGACAAATATATTATTTTTAGCAATTTCCCCACTCAGTGCCTTACAATTTCCCTATTTTGAGCCCCATGGCTACCATTTGTGCAAATCTGAAAATAGATGACCTATGGATGTTATAGATGAAATAACTAAGGTATATCTCTTGTAGATTCAGAGAAGATTTTTAAAGTTTTTCACTATTTCCCCCCTTATGGGGCCCCAAGGGGACATAACTCCTTCATTTGTGCAAATCTGAAAGGGCTTCACCCAGGCATGATGGAGGTCCATGATGGTTATCAAGTTTCAATAAATTTGGTCCGGTGGTTTTGGAGGAGAAGATAAAAATGTAAAAAGTTTATGCACGACGCAAACAGAGACGCAACATTATAAAAACAGTTACCATTGCCTGTTGTCTTGATAGCAACGGAATCAGTGGTATAAGAGACGTCGCTAATGCATCAACAGTCAAATTAGAAAATGCACAAAAACTCACGCGCTGGTTCAAGATACTTTCTTATTCATTTTTATGATTTGTACAGCTTGTCTATTATTTTCTAAAATCCTGTCGTGTAGTTCTTCTATGATTAAACTTCACCACATAAGTAGTGCATATACAACGCACATAGTAAATAGGAAGAAAGAAACACAAGATGAAAACGGAAAATTTTCATTTTCCGGAAACTGTACCGTCAAAGTAAAATTAATCATTCGTTTTAAATTATACTGAAATTTACAGCGATATCTACTAAATTTTAAATGAATTACGTGACTTTAAGAAACTGAATTAAATTTTAGCCCAAAAAGTGCCTGGCCCCCTGGGCCCCCTTTTCCTACGAGCCTGAAATGTATTCGCAATGGTGATATTTACAAAGTCACAAATGACAAATTTAATGACATTCCGTGTTTAATTTATCGTATTTCACCGTTTTGTAAGTTGTGTTTAAATGACCCGTTTTTATGACGTAACCATGTTCTAAAATTAGATCCCAAAGGCCACATCTTGCTGGGAAATTACTGCTTTTCTAGACTTATTCGAGTGTTGTGTATATTACAAATCATGAAGAGATGGATCCGGTCATATATCATTTTCCAATTTAGAATTTATAGATATAAGATGTAATTCCGGAATAAATATCAAAGTTACGAAACGTGGAGTTGTTAACATTTTATCATTAATAAGATATCAGTCTCTTTAAAGTATGAAGAACTGATACATGGTGGAGAATCTTAATCAATTAAGTAACAATATGTCGATAATTCCACACAGCAAAACCGGTAACATTTTATTGGATTCTGTGGCCTCCAACCAAGACGATGCCACGTGGTGCGGCAAGAAATATTTTCAAACCCCAGTGTATGAACCAACACCCGAGTTTGACTGTAAGAAAACTTTATTTACAGGAGATAATAATAACCCTGGTCACCCTGTTGTTCATAATACACCTCGGATTGTCCACAATCCACAGGTTACACCAGTTTCCAATTGGATCATGCCGTCATTGCCAACAAACATTGTAAAATTCAATGGCTATTCACACGAAGATGCCTCTAAGTTTCTATCTGATTTCACCGCAGCTATGACATATCAAGGGGTCATGACTAACTACAGTCAAGAAAAGGATTCTAAACTTATTGCAGCATTTTCATTGTACCTAGCTGGTCCAGCACATGTTTGGTTTCAATCTTTGTCTGACACTGTAAAACAATCCTGGCAATTATCATGTTCCAAGTTTAGTTCCACGTACATTTGCCCCGACACCACACGTGGTGCTTCATTATATGTGGAGACAGAAAATTTTCAAAATATGAAACTTTTACCAGGCCAGACAATTGAAGATTATCATGCTAACCTCATGAAGTTGGTTATAAAACTAAGAAAATCACCACTTGATTTACTAATAAAATACATAAATGGTCTACCCAGTCAGTTACAGTTTTTCGTGAAAGCTAGTCGTCCCAAAGGCATTAACGAGGCTTTAGAATGCTCAAAGATGGGCCAATCTCTAGTTCAGAAGGATCCCATAGACATTACATCACAGACATTACACACAGTGCCAGCTAATGCAAGTAGCTGCCAAGTAGATATTATGCCGCAGGTATTGCATACAGTTCCAGCAAACAACAATTGTTTTCACTGTGGTTGTAGTGGACATTTTCGCAAGTCATGCTCATGGTCAGGTAGAGGAAAAATTGATATGAATGTCACATGTCAGTTATGTTTTCAGAATGGACATTCTGCATTGAACTGTATTCAACATCAGGGAAACGTGAGCGCCCCGGTCGTTCCCCGACGCGGACGCCAGTATCACAGGGGCAATACAAGACGCGTCGACGCAGTCCACCACCAGAAAGGATGGTAACAAAGAGTGACAATACAGGAAATGACACTTGTAGTGATATCCAATATAAGTGTGAAAATACTAATAATGTTGATTTTAATATTTCAGATTCAGATTCTATGAGTGTTAATGATGATTTTGAAAATTCTGATTCAGATAGTGACTGTACTTTTTCTAATAGCAGTTTAATGTATTTGCCCTTACATATTGGAAGTACCAAAGTGCTAGCACTTCTTGACTCAGGCAGCACAATCAATATAATGTCTAATCAGTTATACAGTGCAATTCCTGAGAAATATAAAACTGCTCTTGTACCCACTGATTTCCCAGATAATAAAATAGTAGTTGCCAATAACCAGTATGTTGCTATGCTAGGCATGTCATTTATAAAGGTTAAAGTTCATGGTTTAAGACAAACTTTAAGAGTTCATGTTTTACCTAATTGTTCCAACCCTTTTATACTAGGTACTGAATATTTACAAGCAAAGGGAATTGTACTTGATTTTTGTAGAAATTCTATACAAACGAAGCCATATACAGTGCACTGTTCTTCAAGTATAACTATACCAGCCAACACAGAAATTACCACTTTTTGTAGAACACCTAAATCAATATTAATTGGTACTCAGGGTCTATCAGTTACAAGTAGGCAAACTGCTAAGTTAGGTTTACTTGCTATTAGAGCATTAGTTACTGTTTCTACTGACCACACCATACCAGTTAGAATTTTAAATTGTAATACTGTTCCCATACATTTAAGTAGGGGTCATGTATTAATTAAGTTATTAATGTTAGATGATACTTTTGATATCCAGTATAGTAAGACCAGACAGGGTTCTGTACAATGTAATAATGTCAAGGTCAAATCTCAACTATCAAGGGCAAATAATTTTGTAGATGGAGTTAAACATAATATATGTGATAGTGAGCACGTTTCTTGTGATGAGTGTGATGTATTTCGTAATGGTTGTGTACATGCAAATTGTAGTTTAAATGCCAGCTGTTCACATATAACAAACAACATAGCTCTTTGTGACAGTGCTTTGTTAGGCAAAACCGTGCACAACGTTAAGTTGAAGAAAAGTGATAGTGACATCTCGGTTTTTATGACTAATTTCAATATTGAAGCATCATGTTCACATCTTTCACCGGATGAAAAATCAAAGTTGTGCGATATATTATATAACAATAGAGACCTTTTTGTAACAAAAGATAATCCGTCCCTTGGATACACAAATGTTGTTGAACATCACATTCATGTCAAACCGAACATTCAATCGAAACATCAACAACCTTATCGATTATCTCCAAATAGGAAGGAAATATTACGACATCAATTGCAAGATCTTCTTGACAAAGGTATTATCGTGCCCGTAAGTCCTAGTGAGGATGAACCTATCACCAGTCCGATTGTACTTGTGTCAAAACGAACGAAGCCGAAACCTGGACAGTCTGAACACCAAAAAGCACTCTCTATGTACAGATTTTGCGTGGATTTTCGCTATTTGAATTCTCAAATTCAAGACTTTCGCTACCAAATTCCGAACTTAGATGATTTAACAGAATCGTTCACTCAGCGTGAACCTAATTATATCACAACCATCGATTTGAGCTCGGGATATTTTCAGATGCCCATATCAGAGCACTCATCAAAGTACACAGCATTTAATACATGTTTCGGAACATTTAAATTTTTAAGGTTACCCATGGGTCTTAAGACTTCTGCCAGCACTTTTCAATTGTTAATGGACAAAGTTTTACACGGTTTAACATACAATATAGCACTGTGCTATTTAGATGATGTGTTGATCAGTTCGTCTACTTTCACGCAACATATTGCTGATTTGCAAAACGTTTTTGATCGTTTTCGTGCTGCCGGATTAAAATTAGGACCCGCTAAGTGTTTATTTGCGCAAAAGCAATGCATATTTCTGGGACATTTAATTTCAAAAGACGGTATTTCCCCACCACCTGATAGAGTAGACGCGATACGTAATTATCCACCTCCTAAGGATGCCAAGTCACTGTGTAGATTTATGGGTCTCGTCGGATGGTTCCGCAAATATATTAAACAATTTTCAGCTGTAGCAGATCCGTTATTCAATTTGTTGAAATCGACACTGAAATTCCAATGGACTCCAGTACATCAAAAAGCTTTCGTTCAGTTGAAAGACTTGCTGACTAATTCACCAGTTTTGGCATATCCGCGATTTGATTTACAATTTCGTTTGGCAGTGGATACGTCATCGCGAGGCATAGGTTACATGTTATATCAAATAGATCCAGCACAGTCATCAGACAAGAACATGCGTGTTGTGCGTTTCGGCTCTAAGCGTTTAAATAAATGGCAAAAATCGTATGGTCCTACGAAACTAGAACTTTTAGGTCTCACAACAGCAGTTTTAGAGTGTTCGGATTATGTTAGAGGATCTTATTTCGTGATTGAATGCGACCACCAAGCACTAAAACCGCTCTTTCAAAAACGCTTAAAAGGTGCTATTTACGAGAGGTGGCTTGCCATACTTCAGGAGTTCAATTTCGAGATCAAGTACAAACCAGGCAAAGAAATGTGTGTTGCTGACGCTTTATCGCGCAGCCATCCGATTACAAATAATGACACTGATTTTAGTAGTCCAAACGAACAGGATCCTTATTTCCCGTATGTTATAGACAATGTTAACACCAAAATGCCAAATTTAAGTCTTTGGAAAGAGTGTTTGAAGTCGGAGTGCGAGCGACAAGAAATTAATAGACTAAAGGTAATAGACAATGTAGATACCGGATATGACGCTGATACAGATGATCAAGAGAATGCACGTTATCGAGGGAAACAAAGAAAAGTGTTCCATAGACGTTTGAACAAACGCGACTCAGTGCCGTTACGTGTTAATAAGTTCGATCATTATCCAAATTCTGACGACAAAACAAAATCTCAGCCATTTCAAAGTGAAAACTTAAAGGGCCTAATACAGACTTCAGTTAATAATTCTGATGCTAACATAGCGTATCAGCAAACCACGATTAGTGATAGTAACAATACTAATGACGCTTTCAACATATCAACATGTTATGATACTAGTGACAGTGACACTCACGACGACGTCTTTAACAAATCAACACAGTGCGATAGTGAAGGTTTCGATACACACAATGATACACACACTTCAGGCGATACTGACGCGGTACAAAGTGATATCAGATTTCACAAGCCAACTCAGTGTGATATTCAAGATATCAATACACCAAGAAATGACATATTGAAACATTTGGAAGACCTTTCTCGAGGTGACGCTTATACAGTAAACACCGGTAGTGACGCCAACAACTCGATTTCAGAGAACATGCCCAGTAATACAATAAATACTGATAGTGACAATTCGAATACAAGGTGGAGTTGTTAACATTTTATCATTAATAAGATATCAGTCTCTTTAAAGTATGAAGAACTGATACACGAGCTTTTGTCGATGAAAAAATGTACCATTGTCCATAAGGCACACCATTAATTAGCTCGATTCGGATTTATGTAGTTTTTGGGCTTTATATTAATTAACTTTCGACTGTTTGGCTATATATTTTTGTCCTATTAAACTTTTCGCCCCCCAAGTGTCACTGATGAGGAATGATTTTCCGAAATGTGCACATATGCACATCAATATTTAACTGGTACATGTATTTTGTTATATATTTAGCAACTTCGAATCATCAGGGGTGTAAGACATTCAAAATGACGTTTTCTTGATTCGGAATGAGTCTGTAGTATTAACCCTGTTATCCTACTGGTATTGTTATTAGTGATCACCTTTTTTCATACTTTAAACATACCAGTGGTGCGACACTTGAAGAGGTATCGAAGGGAAAGAATGAACTTTCTAGAAAGAAAGGGACTTAACTATAAATGAATTTATGCAATTGTTTAATGTCAGAACCAGAGTGACTGACAGTAGATCAATCAGCTTACGACTGGAAACATATGTAAACAAACAGGGCAACTATCTATATCTGATTGGTTTATATTCAAATCTTTAGTAATGTTAATAAAGATTATCAGTTTATTAATTACAATGTTTTTAACCAAGCTGTATGTTAATTCTGTTTAAATTCGCATTATTCTCCTTTTTAATAAAATAAATCGGATTGTTGACAACACATTTTTTCGTCTTGCCCCAACGCCGCCCACCGTTTTTGTTAACAATTTGAATTCAGAATGTGACACGTGTTAAATAACTAGGTAATATTATTCTTAAATCAATTATCGTCATATACAAATTATGTGATTAAATTAACCTTGCAAAAGTTTTATCTCGAGTACCAATGTGTATCAATTTTAATAACCGGGGATTTAATAACTTAAGATTTCAGTATGATCTATATTTTTGCCAAAAAATTTTTCATCTGTTTTTTATTATTATTATTATTATTATTTATTTATTTATTTATTTAATTATTTGATTATTTATTTATGCTTCTTAGATGCGACAATTTGCTGCTCGTTAGGTAAATTTAGGTGTGATTCGAATGATTTCAGAAGCTTTCTATAAATTGCATCCTCAAAAAATGGAATAGAAACACGAATAAACTAAAAAATTTGTTAATCCTGTCAGTGTCAGCATGATAATTCTGATTAAAGCACAGTTTGTCTCGAGAAAACATTTTTCAAAAAATTTTGTTCTTCAATCCGTATAAACCATTAGCTAGAACGCAATGTAGTGGTGTAGAAAATGTGACATATTGCATGCACATCTGGAGACGTTGTTCATTTCAATTTAAAGCCCAATAACTGATAAGGATTATGTCTATATCTAAATAATTCTGCTGTTTTCCAGTTGGTAATATATATTTATTTTCAGAATAGGACGTGCTACTGTGTATCGGATGATTCGATCAAGTCCTTGCTTCAATCAAATAAATTGCTTTTAGCATCTTGTGGATACAAGTGTCCTGGTGATAGTTTGTATTATTGCGGCGGAGATAGTGAAGGAAAGGATGAAGTATACTTGTCGGTATACCAAACACTAACGACTTGTAAGAAACATTTTTATCAATATAATTAAACCGCGACTTAGCATTAATCCAAATTAATCGAGATAAGACAACTGTAGTAACTAAGTTGGTAAAGTGCTCGCTCCGTAAGTTAGAGGTAGTGGGTTCGAACCCCGACTGGGTATGGCCCAAGACTTGAAAGTGGGAAGTGACTGTTCTTTCGCCAAGCACTCGGCAATACAAAGTGAAATTCACGGTTCTATTAGATGGGAACTTAAAATAAACGAGGTCCCGTGTCACGGTAGGCGTGACACGATAAAAAATTCTGCTGCACAATACCATCAGCGCAATACACAGCCAAAATTTCTTCAATTTCACCTATAGCTGGCGACGTCTCGATATAAGTGAAATATTCTTTACTTGGACGTTAAACACCATTACTCAACTCAACTCAATCCAGATAAAGTCTTATAACCAATATCAATGAAATAGAGTTAACGTTGCCACTAAACTACTTTTCCGATTCAAACATTGGATAAATTTGGCTAACAGGAACACTTCCCAACATAACTTATGTGACATATAACCCCTAGAATACACCCAACATCGGTACGCATTCAAATTAAGGGCGGATACATAAATACATTTCAGGAAAATGTCCACCTAGAACACATTGTAACAAAACTTAAATGTTACTATTAAAACATACAAACATGTTACTATTAAAACATACAAACATGTTACTATTAAAACATACAAACAACAGTTAATTTCAAATTTAAACCAAATGTAGAATAAATACCTTAATGCTTTTCAGAAAAATAAAACAATGGCATCTATAACACAAAACACATGAAATGTAGCCACCTAAAACACACATGAACAAAACACAGACAAAATATACCTACCGCGAGTTTATCTTAACAAAATCAAAAGACATATTGCCACCTAGAACACATCCCAACAAAACATAGACGAAAAATAGTCATCTAGAACACATCCCAACAAAACATAGACGAAAAATAGTCATCTAGAACACATCTCAACAAAACATAGACGAAAAATAGTCATCTAGAACACATCTCAACAAAACATAGACGAAAAATAGTCATCTAGAACACATCCCAACAAAACATAGACGAAAAATAGTCATCTAGAACACATCTCAACAAAACATAGACGAAAAATAGTCATCTAGAACACATCTCAACAAAACATAGACGAAAAATAGTCATCTAGAACACAGCTCAATAAAACACGGAATCAATATTGCCACATAAAACACATCTAAACAAAACACTTTAGAAAAATTGCCAACTAGAACACATCTCAAAAATAAAACACAGATAATATACATGTATAGCCACCTAGAACACAATTCAACAAAACAATTAAAATATAGCCACCCAGAACGCATTTTAACAAAACATATCAAAAAATATTTAACACATCTCAACAAAACATAGACAAAATAAAGCAATCTAGAACACATCTCAACAAAACATAGACAAAATAAAGCAATCTAGAACACATCTCAACAAAACATAGACAAAATAAAGCAATCTAGAACACATCTCAACAAAACACAGACAAAATAAAGCAATCTAGAACACATCTCAACAAAACATAGACAAAATAAAGCAATCTAGAACACATCTCAACAAAACACAGACAAAATAAAGCAATCTAGAACACATCTCAACAAAACATAGACAAAATAAAGCAATCTAGAACACATCTCAACAAAACATAGACAAAATAAAGCAATCTAGAACACATCTCAACAAAACACAGACAAAATAAAGCAATCTAGAACACATATCAACAAAACATAGACAAAATAAAGCAATCTAGAACACATATCAACAAAACATAGACAAAATAAAGCAATCTAGAACACATCTCAACAAAACATAGACAAAATAAAGCAATCTAGAACACATATCAACAAAACATAGACAAAATAAAGCAATCTAGAACACATCTCAACAAAACACAGACAAAATAAAGCAATCTAGAACACATATCAACAAAACATAGACAAAATAAAGCAATCTAGAACACATATCAACAAAACATAGACAAAATAAAGCAATCTAGAACACATCTCAACAAAACACAGACAAAATAAAGCAATCTAGAACACATATCAACAAAACATAGACAAAATAAAGCAATCTAGAACACATATCAACAAAACATAGACAAATAAAGCTATCTAGAACACATCTCAACAAAACACAGACAAAATAAAGCAATCTAGAACACATATCAACAAAACATAGACAAAATAAAGCTATCTAGAACACATCTCAACAAAACACAGACAAAATAAAGCAATCTAGAACACATATCAACAAAACATAGACAAAATAAAGCAATCTAGAACACATATCAACAAAACATAGACAAAATAAAGCAATCTAGAACACATCTCAACAAAACATAGACAAAATAAAGCAATCTAGAACACATCTCAACAAAACACAGACAAAATAAAGCAATCTAGAACACATCTCAACAAAACATAGACAAAATAAAGCAATCTAGAACACATCTCAACAAAACACAGACAAAATAAAGCAATCTAGAACACATCTCAACAAAACATAGACAAAATAAAGCAATCTAGAACACATCTCAACAAAACACAGACAAAATAAAGCAATCTAGAACACATATCAACAAAACACAGACAAAATAAAGCAATCTAGAACACATATCAACAAAACACAGACAAAATAAAGCAATCTAGAACACATATCAACAAAACACAGACAAAATAAAGCAATCTAGAACACATATCAACAAAACACAGACAAAATAAAGCAATCTAGAACACATCTCAACAAAACACAGACAAAATAAAGCAATCTAGAACACATCTCAACAAAACATAGACAAAATAAAGCAATCTAGAACACATATCAACAAAACACAGACAAAATAAAGCAATCTAGAACACATCTCAACAAAACACAGACAAAATAAAGCAATCTAGAACACATCTCAACAAAACATAGACAAAATAAAGCAATCTAGAACACATCTCAACAAAACACAGACAAAATAAAGCAATCTAGAACACATCTCAACAAAACATAGACAAAATAAAGCAATCTAGAAACACATATCAACAAAACACAGACAAAATAAAGCAATCTAGAACACATCTCAACAAAACACAGACAAAATAAAGCAATCTAGAACACATCTCAACAAAACATAGACAAAATAAAGCAATCTAGAACACATCTCAACAAAACACAGACAAAATAAAGCAATCTAGAACACATATCAACAAAACACAGACAAAATAAAGCAATCTAGAACACATCTCAACAAAACATAGACAAAATAAAGCAATCTAGAACACATCTCAACAAAACACAGACAAAATAAAGCAATCTAGAACACATCTCAACAAAACATAGACAAAATAAAGCAATCTAGAACACATATCAACAAAACATAGACAAAATAAAGCAATCTAGAACACATATCAACAAAACATAGACAAAATAAAGCAATCTAGAACACATCTCAACAAAACACAGACAAAATAAAGCAATCTAGAACACATCTCAACAAAACATAGACAAAATAAAGCAATCTAGAACACATATCAACAAAACACAGACAAAATAAAGCAATCTAGAACACATCTCAACAAAACACAGACAAAATAAAGCAATCTAGAACACATATCAACAAAACACAGACAAAATAAAGCAATCTAGAACACATCTCAACAAAACACAGACAAAATAAAGCAATCTAGAACACATCTCAACAAAACATAGACAAAATAAAGCAATCTAGAACACATATCAACAAAACACAGACAAAATAAAGCAATCTAGAACACATCTCAACAAAACATAGACAAAATAAAGCAATCTAGAACACATCTCAACAAAACACAGACAAAATAAAGCAATCTAGAACACATCTCAACAAAACATAGACAAAATAAAGCAATCTAGAACACATATCAACAAAACATAGACAAAATAAAGCAATCTAGAACACATATCAACAAAACATAGACAAAATAAAGCAATCTAGAACACATCTCAACAAAACACAGACAAAATAAAGCAATCTAGAACACATCTCAACAAAACATAGACAAAATAAAGCAATCTAGAACACATATCAACAAAACACAGACAAAATAAAGCAATCTAGAACACATCTCAACAAAACACAGACAAAATAAAGCAATCTAGAACACATCTCAACAAAACATAGACAAAATAAAGCAATCTAGAACACATCTCAACAAAACACAGACAAAATAAAGCAATCTAGAACACATCTCAACAAAACACAGACAAAATAAAGCAATCTAGAACACATCTCAACAAAACATAGACAAAATAAAGCAATCTAGAACACATATCAACAAAACACAGACAAAATAAAGCAATCTAGAACACATCTCAACAAAACATAGACAAAATAAAGCAATCTAGAACACATCTCAACAAAACACAGACAAAATAAAGCAATCTAGAACACATCTCAACAAAACATAGACAAAATAAAGCAATCTAGAACACATATCAACAAAACATAGACAAAATAAAGCTATCTAGAACACATATCAACAAAACATAGACAAAATAAAGCAATCTAGAACACATCTCAACAAAACACAGACAAAATAAAGCAATCTAGAACACATCTCAACAAAACATAGACAAAATAAAGCAATCTAGAACACATATCAACAAAACACAGACAAAATAAAGCAATCTAGAACACATCTCAACAAAACACAGACAAAATAAAGCAATCTAGAACACATCTCAACAAAACATAGACAAAATAAAGCAATCTAGAACACATATCAACAAAACATAGACAAAATAAAGCTATCTAGAACACATATCAACAAAACATAGACAAAATAAAGCAATCTAGAACACATCTCAACAAAACACAGACAAAATAAAGCAATCTAGAACACATCTCAACAAAACATAGACAAAATAAAGCAATCTAGAACACATATCAACAAAACACAGACAAAATAAAGCAATCTAGAACACATCTCAACAAAACACAGACAAAATAAAGCAATCTAGAACACATCTCAACAAAACATAGACAAAATAAAGCAATCTAGAACACATCTCAACAAAACACAGACGAAATTTTGCATACTGGAACACATCTCTCAAAAACAGAACAAATATACAACCACCTAGAACATACCTTAAAAAACATACTTTGATTAACTTTAAAAAGGTAATTAACAGTTACTTATTGTTACTGCGATACTGAAGGAAATTCTTTGTTATATTTTAGCTAGCACCGGTTACGAAGAAGATCAGAACTGTCATGATAGTTCAGAGAGGAGCGTTGACTGCGATGAAAAATGGTCTTGTTTTTGTGGGGATAGAGATAGTGAATATTATTTGTTATTACAATTTATTTTTCAGTTAGTGTTTGCAGAGAACATGTGAAAAGTACCTGTAGTTTGTAAATGGACCAAATGACCTACTTCTCTCTCTCTCTCTCTCTCTCTCTCTCTCTCTCTCTCTCTCTCTCTCTCTCTCTCTCTCTCTCTCTCTCTCTCTTAGAATTAAGAGAAGTAGACGTATATAATTTCTTTAACGATGATCAGGGGCATTCAGGAACCCGCAACTACAATTTGGATTTTAAAGATTTGACACAAAACATATTTTGAAAACAATGAAATAAGAATGTTAGTCCTAATTATTAGGACTGACACAAGGCATAATGGGACAAAACAAATGAATTTCAGAAAACAGGGACTCTAAAAGATTTATATGAAATTATAGTTATGTATTGGCGTGACTTGTGATGCCAAATAAAAAGATAAAAAAATGGATTTCATTTTAAGCTCACCTGGCTTTAGCCAGCGTGAGCTTATGGTATGATGCGGCGTGTGTATGTGCGTGCGTGTGTGTGTGCGTGCGTGCGTCCGTAAACTTTTCGTTTTAATCTTCTTCTCCAAAGCCGCTAGGCCAAATTTAATGAACTTTGGTAACCATTATGCCTGGGTGAAGCACTTTCAGACTTGCAAAAATGAAAGAGTTATGTCCCCTTGGGGCCCCATAAAGGGGGAAACAGAGAAAGACTTTAAAAATCTTCTCCTCTGAATGTGCAAGAGATATACCTTAGTTATTTCATTTATAACATCCTTAGGTCATGTGGTTTCAGATTTGTACAAATGGTAGCCATGGGGAACAAAATGGGGAAATGATAAGGTACTGAGTGGGGAAATTGCTTAAAATTATGTATTTGTCAGTATATCTTGAACAATATTAACTTTTTGTATAGACATGTATATTAAAATATTGCAGGTATTGCAACAACAATCATTTTAATATATGGTTCAAGTTCATATGTTCAAAGGTCAAGGTCACAGTTGCAAAAGAAAACTGAAATTACTAATTATCTTGAAAACTATTAACTTTTTGTATAGGCATGTATATTAGAATATTGTAGGTATTGAGACAACAATAATTTTGATATATGGTTCAAGGTCGTGTGTTGAAAGGTCAAGGACACGGCTGCAGAAGAAAACTTAAATTGCTAATTATCTTGAAAACTTTTAACTTTTTGTATAGACATGTATGTTAAAATATTGTAGGTATTGAAGTGACGATCATCTTGATATATGGTTCAAGGTAGTGTGTTGAAAGGTCAAGGTCACAGCTGCAAAAGAAGACTTAAATTGCTAATTATCTTGAAAACTATTAACTTTTTGTATAGGCATGTTTATAAGAATGTTGTAGGTATTGCAACAACGTTCATTTTGATATATGGTTAAAGGTCATATGTTGAAAGGTCTATGTCACAGCTGCAAAAGAAGACTTAAATTGCTAATAATCTTCAAAACTATTAACTTTTTGTATAAGCCTGTATATTAGAATATGGTAGGTATTGACACTGACGATCATATATGTTCAAAGGTCAAGGACATAGTTGCATAAGTATACTGAAATTAGTTAATGATTTGGAAATTATTCATTGCACTGCAGTTACTTCATGCATATTATATAAGCTACCTATTAATGAAATGTTACTAGATATATTTCTGATTAAGTTTTGGAGCAGTTCTTAAATTGAGAAAACTTGTAAAGTTTCTGTACTGAATATATTGTCAATTGCACTTTGCAAACAATTTTGGACATATCCTCAGGTGAGCGTTAAGGCCCATGGGCCTCTTGTTATAATTGTTATTATTTTAAAATATACTTTAGATACAAATATAACAGAGCTAACTTCAGTAACCTGGGAGGAATGCAATCATAACTGTAGTTCCTTAAGTAAAAAGGTTGTAATCATTGATCTCCTTACAAAACCTGGTCTTACTCTCAAGGAAAACGTCACCTATTGGAGTGGATATTTCAGAATAATGAAAGATGTATGGTCTACTAGTAAGTAATAGTTGATCAGAGAGTGGGAGGTCTGGGGTACAAACCCCGACTGCTTGTTCATCTCGAGATCGTGCTTGTGAAAAAAACGTCCTAAGTGCGTGCTTGTACAAAGCAAACCATATTGCACACTTGCACATCTCACGCATACAAAACTCGTATTTAGATAAATCCTAACAGATAAGTAACTTTGCTCTCGTCTCTTTGGAGATAGCTGAAAAATCGCTGATGCGACGTTAAACGTTACTGCAACCAACAACTAAACATCAGGTCGTTGTTTCGATCAGATTCCAGTGCTGTAACATAAATAATACACTCTAGCAAGTAAATAGTTAGGTAAAAGTTTCCACATGTCTATTGTTTATGACCTAAAAAAAGGCATACTATTCTTAAGATCGACAGATACACCATTATGAAAGTCTTCGACTATTTAGTTGGAACAATCGAAAGAAAATAAATAAATAAAAAGATATCTTTTGACGTTTGGCCTTTGATTAGTGCTTATTAGATTATAAAGTTGGTGAACAGTTTTATTCGTCATAAATTGCATCATTTTCAACCTATTTTTACCAAAACTATAAATGTAGAGAACTTTACATTATTCGGTATATCATATCACGACAAAACACATTGATAAACTTTGTTTCATAAAGAATAGGATTCACGAATCTGAACTTTACAACCATTCTTCTTCTTATAGGTCTAAAAAGTAGTGAAAAGAAAGACACAAAGTGCTTAGCTTTAAACCAATCTATTGACGGAAGCTTCACGTTTGTCAGCCTCGATTGCAATGAAAAACTACTGGCATTGTGTTATAAAGGTAATCAATTATTCATGGTTCATAAACGTAATAAATATACGTTGGTGGACTTGTGAGTGGATAAGGTGAAATTAATTTAGTCACGTAAGACGGAAGAAGGGTCTGTTAGGTCAAGAAGTCTTAAGCACATACATACGGATCACAGTGCCTCCAAACGCCCATGTATTGAATCACCGTGCCTCCATACGGCTTACTTTTGAACTAGGTCCTAGTGTGAGAAAGTTTGTGATTTCTCTCGCCGAAAGTCGGTGGTTTTCTCTTAATACTTCGGTTTCTCCACCATCACAGAAAGCCTCGATAAAAGAGGAATATGTGACAAAAGCACAATACACGTGTCTTAAACGAACTCATTTGAACGTCAGACAGTCGGCTCTGAAATAACAGAGGGAACTAAGAAACTGAAATTTCAAATTAGCTTTGCAGTTTCTTTTATTTTGCTAGCTTTAAAATCTAGTTCATTATTTGGTGACGCGGGACAAAAATGACAGCCAGTTCGTTAAACGAGACACTATTTTAGTATTTTTCTATTTTTTCATTGCCAGTTATAGTAATTGTTTTCAGTTAATAATACAAAACCAATTCATTTTAGGTTTAACCAATGACGCATTTACTACCGATTTGTCAACCATAAATCAGTCAAATCCAGAGAGTCCGATAACACTGTCTACTGAAACCATGGTACTAACTACAGCCATCATGCCACAAAGCAGTGAACACCAGTACACTGAACAGGAAATGGATACACCTGGAATGGCATGTATGTAATGAATTAAAATTTTCTCAAAATAGATGTCAAATATTATGCAAGTAGTTTTTTGTATACAATTTCAGTTGACTTTAATATACATATTGCAGAACTCAAAATTTCAAAAGATGTGAGTCTAGGTGATACAGAAAAGTAAGAATCTCCCTGCTTTTATAGCAACTCCTTCTGTGCGTGAAGTTCTTACCTCTGAAAACATGTTTTGTTAATTAGTGCTCATTTGGCCCAAAAGGTTTTTTGAAAAACACATGTGTGAAATTGCTCACAAGGTAATTTATAAATGAAAGACATAATTGATCATTTTGTTGAGTCAGAGATGAAATGCATGATTAAATAATTGTTTTGTTTTAGTGCTCGCTGGAACAATAGCCGGAAGTGTTGGGTTAGTAACAGTGGTGATTGTGATGAGTGTTTGTATCCATAAGAAAAGGTAAGACGAATAACATGCAAATATTACCGCGTAAATTGTATTGGTCAAACTGGTAATAGTTTGTCCATAAACAACAAATCAGACAACAAAAAATAAATAAATATGTAAATAAATAATAATAAAACAAAAACTATACCACCCTTTCAGATTTAAATTGTCAAATTATATATTTACATTATGTGGAAAAGGCGTAGAAATACATGTACTTGTGCTTAAATTGATATTTAATTGTTTATGTTATTACCATCATTTTGTCTGCATACAATTTCAACTTCAAGTGATTCAAAACAAACACGTTATGTAAGCCAAACGATTTAAAATAAAATTTATTTGACATATTAATTTATACGGACCTCGCTGGCTGAGTGGTCTAAAGCGCGTGCTTACAGCTCACAAATCACAGTCTCTCGTCTCATCGATTCTAAAAAATCTACCGCTCAGGCGAAGGTCAATAATTTTTTCCTGGCATTACGGTTTCATCCAATATCTCAGAACTTACAGCTCGATTCAATTGAACATCTTAAAGGGGGTGTGAAACATCATAATTCCGCTTCTTTCCCTAATTGTTAGCAATGTTAATACAATAAAATTCTTCTTAAATAATATTCTACATGAATTAAAAAATGGTACGTGTTAAGATATTCGTTTTTGGTCTAAATCCTATACACGCTTACGTTTGTTGAACTCTTTCGTCATTACCAAAAGCCCTTACTAAAATATAAAAGAATTTTGGATGAACTAACTAAAAACAAAACGGACGAAATAATAAACCACACACACACACACACACACACACACACACACACACCCTAAGGAACTGCACTGCATTTATAGACTTCTGACATAAGACTTCTAGTGATGGTTTGTTTTTTATATATTAAAAAACAGGAAACGTCCCATCAAAGAATCGCTAAGTGTAACTTACACAGGGGAAAATAAACCGAATAACACAGACCTTCATTATGAAGCCGTCATATCAGAGGATGAACAAAATGACACCAATAAAATGGAGCAAAACATGAATGAAGATACAGATTATGACCATCTTCATACAAACAGACATGACGTTAAGTCTCCCGAAGAAAATGAAAACTTGTACGACCATACTGGCATTAAAACAGAAGACTTTTATGATCTTACAAATAACACAAAGTTAAAGAATGCGCATGATGGAAATAATGTTAATGATTATGATACATTTCGAAGTAATGATGAAAGTGAATACGACAAAATAATAGGTGATTCTGTAAAGAAAACAACAAATGAAAGTGAATATACGTCGTAGCCTTTGAAACGTATGGGTATTTTCTGTTTCATGGAATCCGTTAGTATATATATATATATATATATATATATATATATATATATATATATATATATATATATATATATATATATATATATATGCATATTCTGTAAAGAAAACAACAGATGAAAGTGAATATACGTTGTAGCCATGGAAACGTATGGGTATTTTCTGTTTCATGGAATCCGGTAGTATATATATAATATATATAAATATATATATTATATATATATATATATATATATATATATATATATATATATATATATATATATATATATATATATATATATATATATTTAGTACATGTCCTTGCTTAACGAATGTTTTACCTACCTGTGCAACGAAAAAAAACCTGTTGATTGACATTGAACTTTTTTAGCTAACCTGAGCACAAAGTGCTCATATGAGCTATTGGTTTCAATAGAGGCAGACCCTCCGTCGTCCGTCCGTCCGTCCGTCAACAATTGCTTAAACAACTTCTTCTTAGAAACTTCTGGTCACATTTCGTTTAAACTTGGTCAAAAGCATCTATAGAACATTGCCTTTCAGATTTGTGTTTTTGGTTGCCATAGCTACCGAATGTAGGTAACATTGACCTACATAGTTGAAAACTTAAAACAAATCTTCTCCAAAACCACTTCACTGGGATAAAATCTGATGTGATATTTGGCATCTGAAGCATCTTATATACCAAGTTTTTGAATTTCAATAATTTTTGTGAAAAATTAGGAAACGTATTTTTGCGTTTATTTTTTATACATTGTAAATAGTACTTTTTTACCAAAATTACAATAATAAATAAATTTAGGTGAATTTTTTTTCAAAACATCATTTTCTTATGTGAAGAAACATATGTCTGACAATTTTCATGAAATTCTGTAAAATACAAGTCGCTTTTTTGACCTTTTTCATTTTCAATTCTAGCAACCGAAGGGTTGAGGGTTCAAATCCCAGTGAGGCCACTTTTTTTAATTTCTTGATTTTATGACTTACAATGGTGCATGGAAGAAATTTTATGAATTTTTACTTTTTAGTGTAATTATTATTTTTTAAATACTTGTGATACTGATATGTAAGATATAGCTAAAACCTTGAAATATTTTTTTGTTTTACAAAATCACTGTTATGTGACATAATTTAAACTAATTGAACAAATTTTTAAAAATAATTTGCAGTTGACTTTTACAATTTTTTAAAAATATTTTAATTAATGTGTCAAATCTGTAAAGTCTTAAATCCGGATCTGAAAATTGCTCATGTGAGCTTATGCTTTGAAAGGCACTCTGTCATCCATCCATCCATCCATCAAAAGACTTCTTCTCAGACACTACTGGTCACATTTCATACATATAAGTCAATAGCATCTATAGACCATTGCCATTCACATTTGTGTTTCTGGTTGCCATGGCTATCAAAATAGGTCACAGTGACCTTTATAGCTAAAAACCAAAATGAAAAAATAATGTTTTCTGAAACCACTTCTATTGAGGCAACATGTTATGACTTACAAGGTATTATCAAGATATACCAGTTACATTTAAACTCAGGTGAGCAAATTAGGGCCATCTTGGGCCTCTTGTTTTAATTATTTAACCAGTGTTTGTTCTAAAAATGGAAGTAAGCTCCACTTTGTCGGTTCTTCAGAAGTGAAGAAATTTTAATTTGATTTTTATGTAAATTTATTTGTATCAATGATTATTTCCACTATAATTTTCTGTAAAAAAATCTTCTTTTCTCCTACTATTTATATTATCACAATGTAAGTTTGTAGATTTTTCTTAATTTACTTTATGTTATTTAAAAAAATTAATTATTTTTTCAAACTTTGTTATAAATGACATATTCATTCAAGGTATGTTTTTAAATTATATATTTTTGATAATAAAAAGACTTTTTAAATATTTTAGTATGCACATTTGGTAAAATCCAATATTACTATAATTTGGACATTTTCGCCAGTACCCATCCAATGAAAAGAATTTTATAATCGGTAGTTTCAATACGCGTCTTTTCATATCTTGCTTTTTTATGGCTGCGTGATCTATCTTTTAGTGTTTTAACTTGCTCTGTAACCAAGCACATGATTGTCAGTTACATATTTAAGATTGCGTGTGTGTCATAATTTCATAAAACCACACTTGAACGATTTCCACTGATTTTATCATGACCTACGTACTTTTTGTACCTCTGGAACAAAATTGCACAAAGTTTCGTAAATTTATATCGATTACAAACATACCAATCCATGTCAAAATGACGATCCAAAAAGCAAAATAAAAACTTCAAAGCTTGCAAATTTATTTACGCATGTGAACTTCCATCAAAGAAGTCAAGAGGAGCTCCGAAAGGGTAAGCACCTCCTGTCTAGCTAGCTACAACCGTCACATACAAAATCAATTTGAGAAAGAAAGGAACACGTTACTGTTGAACGTCAAATAAGTCCAGTATAAGTTTGAATACAGCGACGGCATAAGACCTAATAAATAGTGATTAGAATGTGTTTAACTTAAAATTGGGAGAGACCAACTTTAAATTTATTGTAATAGAAATCTTGAAAGTGAAAACTCAGTTAAAACACAATCTATCAAATACTTACAAGGATGAGATTATTCCTCTTGATAAGATATTGAATTATTCTGTTTAGGGACTATAATTATTAGGTTTTAATTTTTAGTCGAATATCATGCACTTATTAGTAACAAAAAAGTAATACATAAGAAACACATATTGCATATTTTTAACTGAAGAGTTAATACTGAAGAAATATGGTAATAATGCGCGTTTTCAGTTTGCCTGAAATATATCGTACAGTTGTACTAACTATCGTATAGATGTACTAACTTACAAAGTCCCATCACTCTCACTTTGATAATCCGATAATGCTTTTTTACACACACACACACACACACACACACACACACACACACACACAATCTCAAGGAAGTGTCAAGTGGAGCAATGAAGATATACATAGTGTGTTAATGATAGGATGTTGGGCAATTCGAATAAAGTTCTTTTAATTTTAAAAACTCGACGTGACAATGTTGGTATTAAGCATTCACCATATTTTTAGCAGCCCTCCACATGTTAAATGTTTTACATCTCCAAATCCTTAGACATTTCTTCAAATTTTAACAAGGTAGAAAACCTCCGTCAACACATAAGCAACCAACACAAACAGATTCAGATAATACAATAGAAAACTCAAAGAAATAGGTGGTGAACCACAAAATCATGACAACATTCCGGAAAAGGTAAATGATGATAATCAGGACACCTAACAAGTGTCAAACATTGATCACCATCATTTAGAACATGTCGGTACAGAAGTATAGTGCACTTTTTCAAACTAAAACCTCTGATGATACTGTATGTGATCTATGTACAAGTTTAGAATTATTTCATATAGAACGCCATAGAAGTGGTTCAAATTTATGTAAACAAGCAGTAAGAATTGTCTCAAGGAGCAATCAGATTCTTAGGCCTATCCAAGTCAATGACAGCGTAACTGTCCCTATTTCAAGTGGACATGGTGATCAAAGAAACATATTATGCTGTATGGTAGAACATGATTAAGAATGTGATAAATTCTGATTTGGTATAAAATATTGATTTTTAACAAGATGTTATACATGTAACCAGTTATCACCATCTGTATTTGTTAAGGTGATATTTGTGACACCTCTTTGGTGGGTGTATGAACAAAAAGTTAAAAAGCAGTTACCTGACATTATAAGGTAAAATGTTAATTTCTTTTTTATTTCCAAATACACAGAATAGCAAAATCTACCCTTTATAAACAAATGTAAGTAATGCATCTCTCTGCAAATAACGAAGGCACTTAGTCAAAACTACAAACTTAAATCTACTTACCAAACTGGCGCATCAATTAAGCTTCTGTTATATAATCTGAGCCCGATTCTATGTCACTGTCCTCAGAATCGAGATAAGTAATGAAAGGGTCTAACTGATCTCTGGTATAATCAGATTTTCTGTACATTTCTTCAATTTTAATGATATGTCTAACATTTTTTCCCCAATTTCCATACCAATTCTTAAAAAGGCATGTTGTTTTTTTTAGCCTTTTCAATATTTAATTTTAAGGTTGTGTTTTTTCTGCTATATATGATGTTACTTGTGACCATATGAGAACAAATGGATTTTATATACAGTGTTTTACATGTGTTCGTTAAAAAGTGATTATAACTATTTGCAATTTTATCTGTTTTATAAGTGATTTGAAGTTTATTTCGTTTTATTATTTCATATAGTTGAACCTTTGTCGTCTTAGGGGAAAAATGTATATCATACCGTTCTTGCAACATATGTTTCCAGGAATTTATGTTTGGTTAAACAGTTTTAATATTGTGATAAGGTGCAGCTATAGCTATACACAATTGGTTTTAAAACAAACCTAAAGCAAAGAAAATTCATTTTTCTGTGATCATTCTATCTTTATGTTTACCAAAAAATACAAAGTCAAAGTAGGGGACAAATCCTTTTGCAGAATTAACATGGAGAATTATAAGTCGTTGACCTTAAAAGAAAGTCATTTTTGGAAGAATAATATTTCTGTCTCCATCAGCATCGAGACATTTGTTTAACCGGCCTTTGCCAGAAGCAAGGTATGACAATATAAGGTTTACTACGATAAAAATGAGAAAACTCTTCTTTTTTATAATGTTTTTATTTTGTGACATAAATACATACAAATACAATTACAATCACCAAACTTTATCTAGTAACTAATACATGTACTTTAATTACATTATAACAATTACTTAAATACTACATTAAAAGTTGTGTTTATACTAATAAAGACATACTAAGTATAAGACAGGGAGTTTTTGAATATGAAGAAAAAATTTCTGTAAATTTCAGCCAGAATTTTCTAAAAAGTTAATTTTTTTGGTTTTTTAACAATATGTCTTTTTCTAAAAGCAAATTGTATCTCATATAGGCTTTGAAACTACAAAAATTAAGTGTCTTGTTATTCAATTTTGCTTGGTAAATATACAATCTTGTTATTAATATTATGAAATTTAACGGTTTATATTTTTGAATAATGTTCGGAAATTTCAAATAAAGCAACTTAAGGGTCCATTTCAAACGGTTCACTCATATTGATATTGACGAAATCTTTGAATTCCATAGATCGTTTACTTAATCACACTCACAAAAAAAAGATGAAAAATACAAACGTAGTTTCGGGTTCTCTCTTACAAAAAGAGCATTATCATTTATTTGTATACTGATTTTCTTTAAGAAATGACATGATAATGTTGAGAAATAGCTTTCATGGGCGGAAAGTGGGTGCTATTGTAAATATTCAAAAATGAATTCACTCCCAATATTTTTTTGTTAATTCTATATTGAAACCACTGGAGAGATGTAATACGTGTTATGTAAAAAGGGAGGTAATAAATATTTCTTATTTCTTTTCATTATAAGTTGAATGTATTCGTCCATTTGCTTTCACTTATCGTATTTCTAATATCAATTAAGGATAAATACATATCTTTTGCACCTTTTTGTGATTTTAAAATTGTCTTTAACTGAAATGGTATAAATGGGGCTGGTTGGAAATCGAATGATTTAAGTATTTTTAGGTCTGATAAAGCATCTTTAATAAATTCTAAAGCACCGTTATATTCCAGAAAGTTGGTTTTTACATCAAATATTCTTATAAATTCCTAATATGAATAGAATACTTTTTTTACAATCCACCTATCAAATTTATATGAATTGTTTCCTATTTTAAAAAACGGATTGATCCAAATACAGCTTGTGAAAATATCCGACCCATATTTTTGGTTTTCTTTTTTATTTAATTCATTTAAACCATGAAATACATCTGTCCAAAATCGGTTTTTATATCTTTTGCTGTCCTTGTAATAATCAGATCCCAAAAATAATTTTTTTAAGATCAAAATAACATTTCATTATATTTATGAATTTCGATTTTTGTTTTAAGATTCGTCTTATCCAAGTTAATTTTAAACATTTGTAAAGACGTCCAGATCTATCATTTTTAAACCACCATTCCAATAACTTCGTATTAAGGTATCTCTGTCTATTCTATCACATTTTCCACCCCACAAAAAATTAAATAATATTGCTTTTAACTGTACAATAATTTTTTCCGTCGGGTTTGGTAAAGTGATAAAAAGATAATTGAGTTTAGATATAATCAAACTCTTTGTAACTGTAATTTTTTCAATGAGTGTTAATGATCTCATTTTCCATGCTTTAACAATATTTTTTATTTCACTTATTTTTTGTTCCAATTAGTTTTAATTATATCATCTACAACTACTGTATAAATATAACATTCATAAGAGGGTGATATTGCATATTTCACCCTAAGGAACCATTGTCAACAATGGTTTCCGAGTGGTCAAAATATGCAATATCACCCTCTTATGAATGTTATATTTATTTTATTATGTCAAATGTCTTTCTCCAGATATTCTCTTAAACTGAGATTCTCTGTTACTTAAAAAAATGATTACTGTACCAATCGACGGTGATATTTTTTGTAATATTACCCGTTACCATAACTCCTCAACTATTGTGTGATTTAGGATGCCTTTTGCGCATGTGATATTTTTTGTAATATTACCCGTTACCATAACTCCTCAACTAATGTTACCCTGAAGCACGCGCGCCATTATTTAGTCTTAGTAAATCTAAGGGTGATATTATTTTATTTTCAAACAGTTAGTTATCCAATCAAATTACTTGAAAATTACATGAGGTATAATAAACTTAAATGTATTCCCAATAGTGTAAATATAATATGAGAAAACTCATATTAATGTAATACCGGTATATTGAATTATTTAACTCGGATTTGGACGGACAATGAAATCATCTGGTGGTTTCATTTTTAAAACTTTTTCTTCCATAATTGTCCCTTACACTTCTGTTGGCAAATTTGAAGCCACGACTAAAAGGTTTTGATTTTTTTTTCAAAATTTTCACAGTCTGGAAATTAAATTTGTCAAAAATGCAAAAGGAGGGACTGTAAAGAAACTGAAGGCCAACCTGAAATACAAAGAAAATGCTTTAAAAGATTTATTCCTAGGCATTGTTAACAGTAAACAGGCACTGCATATAATAGATAGATAGAGAGAGAGAGAGAGAGAGAGAGAGAGAGAGAGAGAGAGAGAGAGAGAGAGAGACCAAAATGATATGGGATTAATGTATGAACTATATTCACTATTTCAGTTATGTCACACATATAAATAACAATATGTAAACATTTAGAAATAAATTAAAAAATTTTTATAAAGCTTTGTAAAATTATTATCATTCTAAACAACTAATTGATGTCAAAAAACTGATTGTGGCATATGTTATGCTTTATTATTATTCCTCCGCAGACGAAGGTTTAAAAATGGCTGTTCTTCCCTCTGTCTACTTAAAGGGTACCACTTTTGTGTAATCAACTTCTTTTGCAGTTTTAAATAAAAAGTCTGAAACATCGTAGGTTTTTTTTTATTTACATTGAATATGTGTATCTCCTATTTTTGTTGTATTATATAATTATTTTCAGATTTAACGAATAGCTGAAGCTCTCTATATACTTTTATTTTATTGCATATCAGTTTCAACAATTTTTATTGAATAGTAGATCTAAAATGAGGATGTATCTTGTTATTTACATACAGCAATGAATAATTAAAAACGTGCAGTAAAATATGATAAAACTTATCAAATGTATTACTATATCAACTACAAAATGTTCCTGGTCGGATATGATATAATTTATGCATGAGACAAAACACTTATTTCAACCGGAAATAAAATTAGTCATTATGGTATAAAATTGCAAGTTCATCTTCTGACTCGCTGTTATATGAGGGAAAAATAAGGTTAAATTATACAAAGCCAAAAAAGTCTTCAAATTTCAATGTGAACTATGAAAAGTTACAAGCATAAAATGAATGAAATTATTTTTATCGTAATCGTGATAACATTTCTTAACAATGTGGGTAAGTTTTTACTATTATTATTATTATCATTATTATTGTTGTTGTTGTTGTTATTATTATTATTATTATTATTATTATTATTATTATTATTTGTGTGTGTTTAGAAAATATTTTTTGTAGAAAAGGTGAGATGGATACCCTGAAAATAACATTGAATATTGTACTTGATATTGTATTTTTCTCATGTTGCTATTTTATCGGTCGGAATATGGTGTTCTTGTTTATCAAACACAAACATACCTCTCAATGTCTAAATCACAATCCAAAAAAAAGTAAAACTTCCAAAACTGGCATGGGTATTTCAGTTACAAACGTAAATTTTCATCAAGGAAATGAGGTCGGTTGCCCCGGAAGGGTAAGCACCTCGTGTCCGGCTTATAACACCCGCCACTTGCAAAATCAAATGAAAGTAGCATGGAACTATGGCTCATCATATATAATATTCAGTATTAGTTTTGAAACATTTATTTCATACTTAGTAACAATATTTAGACGGTCATTATAAAACGCTAAAAATGTTGAATGAAGATAATGAAAATGCTGAAATTTTTTAATTCTTAATTTTTTTCCGCTTGATGTCTAGTATTGGTCGATAAATGCGATACGAATGTATCCTAACATTCTCGTTTTTTGACTGCTTATTAAGAATAGAAACAATTTGTTTGAAAACATTGGTTGTTAAATAAGCGACAAAGTTGGGACATTTATTTTCGTGTCCTTACAAAATCAAGGTATTTATTATGTAATTTTCCTTTTGAGTCTTGATTTCATTATTTTTTATCTGTATCTTAATCTCTCTTGACCACATGGCATATGAGCTTATGACAAAGCGCAACATGTGTATGTACATCGTTAACACATATTTTCTACAAAGCAGAATTCAATAAAACTTGATAATAAGTATATATGAACCGTTGCAATTTAGATTTATTAGTAGGTTTGTCATGGTTATCAAAACAAGGTCAAGGTGATCCAAGGGTGCAAAAACTGAATACTTTAGGCGAATATGCATAAAAAGTGTTTTAAAAAATTAAATACTTTTAATATTTTTATCATCATTATTTGTAAAGATAATAAGAAAGATCCTTTAGATTTGATGTTGAATTGAAATGTGCTACAAAATTAAATCATGTTCATGACGTCATTTTTAAGTTTGATTTTTATATCAAATTAGCCGTTGTTTTAAGATATTTAAATTAAAATAATGTAAATTATTTTCTAAGAATTTGAACTTTTTTTTGAAAACTATAATGGACAGACAAAAACAATCATTTGCATGAATTATCAATTTGACAAGTTCTGTAACTTTACGATTTTCCATATAGAATTTGCTGTCCCTGAAATGTTTATTTTCGAAAAATTAAGCTTTATTTGACAGTTTTCTTGAAAACGATTAAAGATTGATGATAACAAAATAAATAAGCAAAAATCTTTAACAGTACAACACCCAATAGAATTCCAAGTTTCATAAGTATATCTAATAATAACATAAGCAAATTGACTTTAGAACAAACATACTTTTTACATAAAATATCAATTCACATACTATAAATAATGGGTAAATATTTTCTATTTTTCAGATTGCGTCTCGTTTTCGACATCTACTCAAGACTGGATAAACGCAACATCTATGTGTAAGCTTGCAGGATATTCCGTGTTTTTCGATAGCAAATCCGGTACATATAAACCAGATAATATAGAAAACTACAACATATCATTGGATAAGACACTTCTGCCAGCTTGGATTTATGCATATCAACTGGTTATTAATGACTCGATCGCTTATCAAGGTAAGACGAACTTTAAATATTAGGGCAAGGAGTCCGTATTCAAAAGCAAACTGTCCTAATTTGGGGTTAAAAAAAGAAAGAAAAATATAAAGAAAATATATCACATTATTATGTTTTATTTTTTATTTATGACATTGTTACAGGACAGCTGGTTAATATATTGGTCTTTATCATGGCAACGGAAGGTTAAATCAGAAATTGCAATTTGCATAAGGAGCACCTTGGGAGCACACAAAGCAAGTGAGAAAAAGGTTGCATACCAATCCATTCCATAAATTTCTACATTGTCTAAGCTTTGAAATATTAATCAAATTGTGTATTTTCGACAATAGCTAATACACTGCTTTGATAAAACGTCAAACAAGCCAATATACAAACAAAAGTATAAATGAAAATTTACCGCCAGTTTGATTGGCTAGCAAAATAATATTATAACTGAGTCAGTTTGCGACAAAAACTACTTAATTATATAGCCAAAATTAATGCGTTAAAATTGGATATACTCTTACGTTAATACCATAACAATACAATTATGTTTAATTTATTGCCTTATTTGAAAGCAGAAAAATGAATATAAAGCCAATTCAGTCTTATTGTAGGTAAAGTTTATTACTAACATTCCCTGCCATGTGCACATATACACATATTATTATCAGACACTTCTCGGTTAAAATATTGTTTGTGTATGTGAAAATGAGACTGTGTATTATGTATTCATAAAATATCTTCAAAAATGTTATTAATTTGCAAAAGAATAATTAATGCATAGATACAAAAAATTGTTCCCAATTCACTCCGAAAACTTCTCATAGTTATATGTATAATTGCAGCATTTAGGAAATAATTGAATCTTGGCTAGTTTCTAAAAGAAATCTTGTTTTTATAAGAAAAGATGAGATATAGCATTTCAAAGGCAATACACAGCATAAGCACAAGGTACATTAAAAATTATAACTTTTTTGTAGCTATGAACTAGTATTCTAGTTCGGGCCATCATTAAATCAAATGTTAAATTTTTGCAGGATGTTACGAAGATTATTACGAGGATATAAAAAGTAATAATATGATGTTAAATTATAGCGGTCCAACCGAATGTTATATAAATTGCAGGTCACAATTTGCTTTACAAGTAAGTGATAACGATTGTATATATATATATATATATATATATATATATATATATATATATATATATATATATATATATATATATATATCACGAATCTAGTGTTCAACGGCTCAACAATTTAATTGTTTCAAATATTGAGATGGAACGTAATGTTTTTACTAAGCAAAATTTTGACAAAAAGTTTGAAAATTTGAAAGTTGAATAAATTTGTTGTTAATGTTAATTTTTGATATTTCTTTGTCTGTTTTAGGGTAATATGTGTTACTGTGTTGACAAAAAACTATTCAAGAGAATTATAAAAAAGGACGAGTGTGACAGGTGCTCCATTAAATGTAAAGAAAAATCATATTACCGATGTGGTGGAGAAAATGAAGTATATTCTCTCTTTAATTTCCTTGGTAAGATGCCATTTCAGGTATTGAATATATTTATCAATATATATTAATGAAACATAAACATACAGCCAATGACCAAATTACAATAACAAAAGCAAAGAATGAACTATGTTAACAAGCTAATTTTGTTTAACGCATGAACTGCACCTGGGAAGTGACCTAAGTGTTCCGGAGGAGAAAGCCCAGTCTAGCTAGCTTTAAACACCACCTGCGAAATCAAATAAAGAATAAAAGTACATGGAATTTCAGACTTCAAATATATATTCAGGATAAATTTTGGTAAATTGGTTTTTATTCAAGATTGATTGTCAGTTAATTAGTTTTCACTTGTTTTTACAAGATACCCGACAAATCATTAACCGGAAATGCCTTACAGTCAATAATATTACTTAATGTTGCAATGGAAACGATTTAATCAAAGAATTGGTATGCTTATCTGTGTATTTCTGCACATTTTTCCTGTTTTCAAACTGTTTTCAAATTCTGCTGTATATTCCAGTTTTTTTTAACTTTTTGAAACATTTTCTTTCTTCATGCTATTTGTTTCTTAATACAAATTTTTCTAATCTATGACGAAACGGTGAAGAAATATATTTATATGCAAAATATAATTTCTACATTTAAAACTTCTATTTTTTATATAGTGAAATTTGGAGAAAAGATTCGTATACACAGATTTTGAATAACGAGTACAATCGAGTTTTCTGAAATTGTTGAGTGAAAATAAATATGAATTATGGTTTAATTGAATATTCATTTATTCTTTTCTCACGAATTTTGACGCATGCATGTAATTCTATATTTTTACAACTACAGGGTCATTATCTTCAAAAATAAAAAAACTGATTTAAATTTTGAAAAAATCATGTTTAAACAAATATGCACACTTTGACTTTTTACGGTAAATGTTATATGATTACATTTTTCATATTTACTAAGTGTCTGTGTTTTTAAATTTTTAAGTTCAAAATTCCAGAAAAATTAGCCTCATTTTGGAAACGTTTTGTTAGATAAAGACGACTCAAAATAATTAAAAACTCGTAAAAATATAACGCAAAAGTTTTCAATTAAACTGTTTTGTTAAAATAACTTTTTTTAAAAAAAAATTGCAGATTACACATCGTTGTCCTATGGCAGAAACTGTTTTGTTACGAAATCGGGTTCGACGGAGTATGCTAATTGCAATGAACAACATCATTGTATCTGTCTCAATAAAGACGGTAAGATTGCTCTGTTTTATGATAACGCATAAATAAATGTTTATTGTGCTGCATACTGAAACTGTGTTCTGTTATTTCACCCTCAATACTATTTCGTTAATTTCAAATAAATAATCAGTGTGAACGTTTCAGGTGTAACTGTTACATTTGTCTTTTTAGGCAAAAAACGGGAAATACCCAAATTAGCATGGGGTGATTGCTTCAGAAACTGCACTGAGAATAACGAAAAGCCTGCATTGATACCAAAATCACATCTTAAAGATTCGAGTTCTACTTATTGGAGCGGATATTTCAAATCAATTTTTAATGAATGGGACAAAGGTAACATTAAATACAAGTTTAAAGAAAACTAATAATATATACTTTAACATTTTGCCAATCAAATATTACAACTGAAGTTTTTACATAAAAGCGATCTTTATGTTTTTTTAAGTATCGATTTCTACCGATTCAAAAGTTCAATAAAAAAGCAGGTGTTTTCTTTTGTTTTTATTTATTTTTTTTAGCAAATTTGTTGTTTTGTTTTCATCAGTGTTTAAAATAAATACTATTTGCGTACTTTTGGAGTTACTGTATGTGACAGTGATTTTTTTTAAATCAAAGAAATTCAAATAAACTGCAATTAAGTTTAATTTTTCACTTACTTGAGTCTAGTCTTAACAATAAATTGATATACGAATATACACAAGAAAAATGCCGCTACAGAGATTGAAAAACAACACAAATACTGAATTGATTTGCGATACGACGTAATGCGTCACCAATAACAACTCTTTCGATGTAAATATCGCCATTTTTGACATGAAAAAACCTTTATAACAGTTCCTTACCACAGAATTTGGTTTTGGTAATCGCGAATGCGCATAGCCATTTTTAGGCACAACTTGCACCAAGAAAGTCAAATATGACAAATTTAATTCTAGTAAATTAAATTTATATTAAAATTTTGCATAATTTATTGTTACCAACACGGGATCTCAAACAAAAAAATTGTTATAAACAGTTTTATAAACAATGATGTTTTGATAACCTTTTACAATGCCGGTGGCCTTTAATGAACAATATCAATCATTTAGCATGTTTACCGTAAAATTGAAGGCAAGTTTAGTATAGAAAATTTCAATTTCTATAAAACGCTTGATTTGTTTGAAATAATATAGCCTAATTAACTTTACATCCTTAAATGTTAATTCGTGAGAGAGAGAGAGAGAGAGAGAGAGAGAGAGAGAGAGAGAGAGAGAGAGAGAGACTCAAATAACATATTTAGGATATTTTTTTAAAAAAAAATGAAATAAAGATATGTTTTTCGAAAATGTATTTTTTAACAAATCGGAATAAGTCTTCCTGCATCGTCTATTTTAACAGTCTCTTTTCAACCCATGTTGTACATATAGTGTTATATATAAAACCAACCTACCAATGAAATGAAATAATCTGTTTTTGTATTGTAGTACCTCGAACGTTAAAGAATACAAAATGTTTAACACTTGTACGAAATGAGACAGGAAATTTTGATTTCGTATCTAAAGACTGCAAAATGAAGATTAAAGCATTATGTTTAGAAGGTAAAAGATTGAGTTCGTATGATTCATTTTTTAAATTTCTGCAGCGGTTTTCTAAATTCTATATACAATGATTTTTTTACCAATATCAAAAATCAATTATAGTTTCGATGTTAAAGGAATTTATCTTTTATTTTAGTGTAAACGAAACGAGAAACAAAAATACATATTTCAACGGGTACTAAAACTTTTTACAACATTTATTCAGAAAAGACAAATGCATATAGTGTAACGGATTCTACAAAAAGCCGTATGCTGCAGTACGGAATTTATATTATTTTGTTTTTTTGCATTAACTAGGTCGTTTGGTTGTAATGTTGTTTAACTTCACATCGGCATTTTTTCAACTATAGGAGACAAATGGGAGGTCATCTGTCTTAACTGGTTACCCAAGAACAAGTTTGTGCATTCATGAGTTGTGTGTTATAAGCAGCAAATACTATTGCTCACTCGCTTCTTCTTTTTTAGTAAAGTGTTAGCTGGCTCACTGAGTCATTATGCCACAGACTATCATTCCTTTGTCTATATACCTGGCACTAGTTGGACCAGTTGATACTCTGTTCTCTTAATGTCGAGCACCAAACGCGGAAGCAATATCTCAAATTTTAAAGTTTTATGTATGACCCGGTCGGGATTCTATCAAAACATGATAGATATTTGATACACTTCAGTAGTAGTTTGTGGGTCAAAGGTGAATATGAAAGTGATTGGATACTTGAGAACTTCAGTTATCTTGACTTTGACTTCTATAATTTTTTTAACATTTGAATTTAAGGGAACGGTCAAGTTACAACTGTAGACACAACATCTAAAGCAGAAATGACAAAGTTATC
Source organism: Tegillarca granosa (assembly GCA_029721355.1). Classification (NCBI taxonomy): domain Eukaryota; kingdom Metazoa; phylum Mollusca; class Bivalvia; order Arcoida; family Arcidae; genus Tegillarca; species Tegillarca granosa. Next base: position 18,098,670 of record CM056594.1, on the reverse strand, counting down.
AACGACAACTACAACAAAGGTATCAACGACAACTACAACGCCCTTTTTAATGACAAAGGTATCATCGACAACTACAACGCCTTTTTTAACGACAACAAAGGTATCAACTACAACTACAACAAAGGTATCAACGACAGCCAAATCAAAGATATCAACGACAATTAGAACACCTTCTTTGATGACAATAATAATCAACACGACCAATAAAATCACCACCCATACAACCTATGATACGACCTTAACAAATACAGCAAATAAAAATCAACAAATCAAAGACAAGAACAAATTCTTTTGTAAGTAGATAACTAAAAAAAAATTGTGATCATAATAACAATCAATTATCTTTTTGAAAACTAAAACTAAGGGCATAGCTTGCGATTCACAAGTAAAATTCACAATCAATAAAAGAATTTTTTTTTGTAATTATTTTTAATGATAATCCAAATCTCTCTATTATAAAATAAAGCTCAAAACACTTAGATGTTAAATATATTTACTAAACATTTACTGACATATCTTGTTTGGCTTGTGTAATGGATTTTTTAAAAATCCAATTGAGTATCTTTTAAATACTATAAATGAATATACTGTTTTAAGTGTCTGCCTCGATAGCAGGAGATCGATAATCGAACCTCAGCCGGATCATACATACGACTTAATTGATTTTGTGATATTGCTTTCTCGTCTAGCCCTTGGAATTTAGATGAATGGTTTACTTGGAAGTTGCGATATTTGGGGGGGGGGGGGTAGTTTATCTGTGGTATTCTGACTCGTTGAACTAGCACCTTACTAAAATGCGTAAGTACACGGCAGACCATAATACACACTTGCACACTCTTGCATATGTGAACCTAGTCTTAAACTAAAGAGATTAATTACCTTGCTCTCTTCGCGAAAAGTTATTTTTTTTTTAAATCTGATGCAACGTTTAACAACATTACAACAGAAACAACAAACGTTTTTGGTGCTTCACTTTGCATTGTGCCAAAGATTTCATTTTGTAATGGAAATTTTTTTAGTTCATTTATAAGTAACAAGTGAGAACTGCTTTCTTGTCATCGTGTTTCCAAAGTTTTCATGTTATTTCAAACGTTGGAAACTGTTTAATATTCAAAATGAAATGCATTTTAAATATTTTTTCAGTTATTGGTACTCTGTCTGTTGCTGGAATCGTAGGTGTTTTAGTGATAATTGGTGTTGTTATTTACAAGAGGTACATATAAGTATATACTAGTTACTATTTACAAAAAATAAAAATAGTGTGGATACATTTGCAGTGTATTACTATGTTTGATATCAAATTTATTTATCTGATATGTAATTCCTTTTATAAAGGCCGCTAAAAAGGGTAACAAATGAGGCATACGGTTTATGACAGTTTTCGCCTGTGGATCAAAGCACATAAATCTTTGACAGGGTCGTTGGGACGCCAAAAAACTATCACACGCACGCACACACGCACACACACACACACACACACACGCCATATTAGGTTAGGTTTGTTTTCTGTTGTGACTAATTATTAATAAGTACATTTGTCTATCTAAATGTATAATTCTTTAAGTATTTCGTTTACGCATGAGTAGCTTGGCATTTTTTATTTAATTATAGGAAAAGACGATCAGTTGAAAAACATAACATCAAAGGCAAAACAGTAACAAATATAAACTTGTATTCTGAATCGAATCTTGCTACAAATGGTGGCATCGATGGAACTAAAAAAATAAATCCTTACTCTGGAGTTGATATGGGAATAAATAATACAAACGAATATGAAATTGAAGACTATGATTATCTTCATTCAAAACGAAATTATGAAACGAAAACCACTGAGAATGAAGGCTTGTATGATCACACAGGCATTACTCTGAGCGAGGACTATGATAGGGTAGTACTAACACAGAAAAATCGTGATAAAGACGATACTTATGATCATACAGGTCCTGACATGAACCAAGGATATAGTACTATAAATACTTTTGGTAAAGTAAAAACAGGATCCAAGAAGGAAAATTACAAAGGGATGATAAATGACAATGCGTATGATCATACAGTACCTGACATGATACAAGACAATAGAATTTCTAAAACTTGTTTTGAAGGTCAAACAGGATCTGAAATGAAAAGTTTCAAGAACATAAATAAAGACGACGCATATGATCACGTCATGTCAGACATGAACGAGAGCAACGGCACTTCTAAATACTATGAAACAGAATTGTGATATGGAATTTGCAAAATTCTATGGTCATTCTATACGACAAATTTGATATATTTGGATTTGAGAAGTATATGACCAGCTCATTATCAAATAAATCATCAACGCTAGTTATTCTAACAAAGATTTATTATCATATTAACACTTGCTAGCTAAATGATGTATTACAGAAAATCTTGTTATCTAATCCAAAAAAATTTAAGCAGCATGCGGTGATTATACCTAGATGCTCTAAGTAGAAGATCATGTAACTTCTTACATTTGTACAAATAAGATATGACCATATGATAGCATTTACAAAAAAAAACTTTTTTACACTACTTATATACCTAATATCGTTACAAATAAATGTGTTGTAGCCATGGAAACGTATGGTTTTATTTTATATCCATGGCATCCATCTGAAACTTAATAAGTAGCTTTGTTATAGCTGTTATAGCAGCAAACTAAACACAGTATATGTAAAGCATTTGACCTATCGGTGCGACCAAAAAAAAAAAAAAGAGAGAGAGAGAGAGAGAGAGAGAGAGAGAGAGAGAGAGAGAGAGAGAGAGAGAGATTGAACTTTTTATTATTCAACCAGTGTTCTAAAAACGAAAGTAAGTTCCACTATCTATGACGATTATTCAGAAGTAAATAAGTTTTAATTTTATTTCTATTCAGTAAATTTACATCAGTGGTTATTTCAACCATGAATTTTTGTCAAACTTTTCTTTTCTTTTTCACACATTTATTCTATCACAATGTGAGTTTGCAGATTTTTTTAACTTACTGTATTTTTAAAAAACTTTATCATAAATGACATTCAATTTATGTGTTTTTGATCATATATCTTTATGAATAAATAGACTTTTTTGATATTTTGTTGTGCATACTTGGTGCCATCCATTAAAATTAATTATTATTATAATGACACCCCTAGACATTTTCGCCAGTACTTATCCAATGAAAAGAATTTTAAAATCGGTAGTTTCAATACGCGTCTTTTCTTATCTTGCTTTTTTCTGGCTGCGTGATCGATCTTTTAGTGTTTTTACTTGCTTTGTTACCACGCACACGTTTGTCCATTGCATATTTAAGGTTGTGTGTGTGTGTGTGTGTGTGTGTGTGTGTGTGTGTGTGTGTTTTCTAATTTCACAAAACCACACTAAAACGATTCCTTACTTTACCCTATGGTTAATTCTCGTTTCAGTTGAATAAAAGTACTGTATTCGTCACAATCAAACACAAACATGTCCAAATCAGGATCCACAAAGCAAAGTAAAAACTTTGAAAGTTGGCAAAGTCAATTCCACACGTGAACTTCCATTAAGGAAGTCAGACAGAGAGATCTGAAAGGATGAGCGCCTCCAGTCTGGCTAGCTACAACTAGTCACGTGTAAAATCAAATTTGAGACAGAAAGGGACATGTAAGCTTTCGAGGTCAAATGAATTCAGTATATGTTTGACTGCATAAAACTTCATAAATTGTCATAAGAATGCGTTTAACTCAAATTAAAAAATACCAACTAAACATCATTATAATCAAAATTTTTGAAAGTGTAAATCCATTTAAAACCTGATGTAATAAATACTTACAAGAACGAAATTTTTCGCCTTAATTAGATGTTGAATTGTTCTGTTTAAGGATTCCAATTATTAATTTTAGCCAAATATCATGTACTTAATAAGAAAACACTAAAATATGCTGAAACAAAACGACTACATATGGAAAAAAAAACTCAAGGCATTTTTATCACTAGAATTAATACTTTTGGTGAAATGTGCGTTATTCAATTAACATTAAAATATATCTACAGTAGATGTATGGAATAACTAATTAAGTCCAATCACTTTGGTGCCTTATATATATATATATATATATATATATATATATATATATATATATAGAGAGAGAGAGAGAGAGAGAGAGAGAGAGAGAGAGAGAGAGAGAGAGAGAATGTGTGCGTGTGCTTGGGTGATCACTAGCTGAGACAGCCGTTTTGTTTACGAAAATTTTGTCGGCCCAAGATATTGCACAATATGTGGGGGTTTTTTTACAATGAAAATGGGAGGAAAAAATGGAAGTAAATGAAATATTTAATTATTTAACTCGGCTTCATAAGTACAGTGAAATCATCTACACCTCACTTTATTCTAGCTATCAACGCGTTGTAAAATAAATAAAACATTTTAGTCGCAAATTCTTCTTTGTTTTTATGCGATCAGATTCAAATTTTGACCACTAGTACAAATTGAACTTCGGTACGGTGCCATTATTATGTTTATATATTGTTTATATATCAAGACATCAAGATATATGATATTCTATTTTGAATGATAAGCCCTTAGAGTATCTTGTTTAAGGTCTTTTACTATTCTTACTATTTCTAGAGTTATTCTTGTCAATATAAATGATTCGCAGATATTTACTTGCGGGCAAGAATAAATTTTTGTTACAATTCATTTCAGAATAAAAATACATCTAAATATAATTATTCTGTATCTCTTTATTTACAAGTAGCAATTAATCATGCGAAACATTATGAATCTCATCACATGTATTAATAATATATCAACTTCAAAACGTTCCTGGTCGGATATGACTGAAATAATGCATGATTAAAAAATTTAATTGAAACGGAAATAAAATTGTTCAGTATCGTACAAAAATGCATGTTTATATTCCGAATCGCTGTTATATGAGGGGGAAATGTGGTAAAATTATATAAGGCAGAATGACAAAATTCCATGGTGAACTTTGAAAAGATACAGACATAAAATGAATTAAAATGTTTTTCGAAATCGTGGTAACATTATTTAACACTGTGGGTAAGTAAAAAAGTAAAAACTTTGAAAACTTTTTAAATTTTTTTAATTTTTAAACATAGGATATGTAAGAATGACAGTAAAACCTTGCATTCACACATTCAAACAAACATTTTGGGTCTGTCAGCAATATATCAAAACACATACATTGTATCTGCATATAAAACCAATTTTTCTGGGTATCACATCAATGTGACATACTACAAAAAATTCTACATTCTACATTGTCGGAAAAAAGTAAACCTTGTTGCAGTAGTTAACACCTTATTATTTACAGAAACAATTTTTCTTCAAGTTTCAAATAAACTTCCACATTCCTTCCATGCTTCTTCAAAAAATCCAGTTTCCCTTTTGTTTTAAATATTTTTTTCTCTTTTAAAACGTAAGTTTTGATTTTAATTATAAATTGATCTAGACTTATTGCTTACTTTGAAATCTGTTTCATTCAGTTACAAATGTGAAGAGTCAGGCCTTGGTGCTTTGAAAGGGTAAGCACCTTCCTTCTGTCTAGCTAGCTACACCCGTCACGTGCGAAATCAAAATTGAGAATAAAAGGAACACGGAACTATGGCACGACAAATATATATAATCCAGTATAAATTTAGTTACAGCGACTTCATACTTATCAACAGTATATTGACATTGACAATATGACGCTGTTGGAAAATAGTGAAAAATGTGAAAATTTAAAAGCATTTTATGCTATTGTGTTTCCATTCGATGACTAATATTGGTCAATGTTTAAATACGCATGTTTCCAGAGATTCTCGTTTCTTTTTTACCATTTGTCAAGAATAGAAACAACTTGATTGAAAACCAATTTGGTGGTTATATAAGCAACATAACTGAGACATTCATTCACCGATAAAAAATCAAGATATTCATTATTTTTTGTCGTGAAATCTAATAATCTTTTCTTTGAGTCTTGATTTCATTATTTTTCTTTATCTGTGTCTTCTCACTTGACAACAGGTCATGTGAGCTAATGGCAAAGCGCAACATGAATATGTACCTCTTTGCGTCGTTAACAAACATTTTCTTTAAAAACGTCTTGGCAGAAATCAATATATACTTGATTAGAAGTACACATAGACCGCTGCAACTTAAATTTAGTAGTGGGTTTGTTACGGTTACCAAAACAAAATCAAAGTGGTCTGAGGGTGCAAAAATTGAAAAAAAAATTAAACTTAATAATTTACTCGGTTTCGCGTTAAAGATTTTTGAAATTAGATTCTACTAAATGTACTACTAAATCATTATCAGTAATTCTAACACAAATTTTGACAGTCGTCAAAGATGGCCTTCAGACTTATTCAGATAAAGTCTATTCTATATCTGGCATCAACCAAATGTGGATTCTCAAAAATTCTAAAGAACTACTTGACCATTTTGTTTCTAATACTCTATCTTCGGTAAAAAGTATAAAAACTTTTGATTTTTCTACCCTTTACACCATCATCCCTCATGCTAAATTGAAAGAACGTCTAAAACAAATCATTCACTTTTCATTCGTTTACAAAAACGGTAAACCAAGATATAAATATCTAGTGCTCAACAGGGATTCTGGTTATTTTGTAAAACACCATACCATCAACAAAATGTTAGAGTTTTTGATAGACAACATATTTGTTGTGTTTGACAATATTATCTTTCAACAAACAATCGGTATACCAATGGGCACAAACTATGCACCTTTGCTTGCTAATTTGTTTCTTTATTCATATGAATCAGACTTTTTACAGAACCTTGTCAAATCTGGAAAAAAGACTGTCGATAAATCAATCAACTACACATACAGATATATAGATGACGTTCTTTTTCTAAATAATTTCAAATTTGGAGAATATGTGAATGTCATCTATCCAAGTGAGCTTGAAATAAAAGACACGACAGATTCTCCATGTTCTGCTTCATATTTGGACTTAAACCGCAATTATGACACCCATTAAAGGTTACATCTGAAGCTATACGACAAACGTGATGACTTCAATTTTTCTATTGTCAACTTTCCGTTTCTTTGCAGTAATATCCCTGCTTCTCCTGCGTATGGTGTATATGTTTCACAGTTAATACGGTACGGTAGAGCTTGTTCCCACTATGGGAACGAAGCAAATTACTTACAATTCAATTGTTCACACAAGGATGTTGCAAGCCTAGGCTAATCAGGGCCCTTAAAAAGTTTTATGGCCGTCATCACAATATTGTTGATAAGTATGTAGTCACTGTATCCAAAATTATACTGGAAATATTTGACTTACCATAGTTCTTTGTTCCTTTTATTCTCAAAATTTACTTGCACGTGACGGGTGTAGCTAGCTAGACAGGAGGTGCTTACCCTTCCGGAGCATCCGGCCTCACTTCCTTGATGGAAGTTCACGTGTATAACATATTTTGCCAGTTTGCAAAGTTTTTACTTTGTTTTTGGGATTGTGATATGGACAAGGACTGATATGTTTGTTTTATTTTTATTCTATAATTAAATTTTTAAACAAACCAGCTTTGGAAATTGTTTAAGTCTATGATCTCATAGACGAAATATTTTTGACCGCATACGTCACACGTCATACGTTTCCTGACAACTAGGTCAAATATTCAGTCTTCCGCCATATTTGCTTTACTTGACGTAAACGGTGTCATTTGTTTTCTTTATTAAAAACGTGAAAATAGTAAAATATTTAGGATTAGTCTTAAGATCTGCAGTCATAAGTCTGGTCGTGATAACAGCAGCAAATTTGAGTTTTGTGAATCTGCAGGTGCATCATATCATTTGTGGATATTTTACGCCGATGACGGGGAAATGTCCCCACTCAAGCGGGAACATCAACAGTTTGCTACCAGCTGAAAACACTTTATTTTTGGCTTCTGTAAGTTGATGTATTGTTGATAGTGGTAATAAGGTGTTATGGATTGATATTTTTGTACGAGTTGACATTTCCGCTTCGAACTCGGATGCCTCATTTTTGTCCAAACATATCTTGTCCCTCCCTCAGCTTGAAGCCATAGTCATTTATACTTTGCGGGCAATTAGTGTGAGTTGTACCGTTCCGATGTGTTTGCATGTTTGCAAGCTCCGTTTGTATATGCAAGTGATACATGTGTGTACTACACACATGCACACCGAACGATTTAGAAATGGCGGTGAAACTAGCGTGCAAAAGTACCGGCGGTAGTTATGGGCATCCAGCTGCATTGCTTTGAGATTAATGCGCAGTTCGTACCCTCTTTCATGTGTGAAGTTGAATATAAGACGAAACAATAAAAATGATACTTAACGTTTTTGCATTAAAAAAAATGTTATTAGAGCGAGTATCAATGTTTTTATTTATATATATGAGGGTATCCATAACTCAGTAGGCAGTACTTTTGTGCTGTCAGAAAATGTACCATTTAGCAAAATTTTCAGTCGTCTAAAATTTGAAATTAATTTAAAACTAAGGTTTGTCCCCTCATGCACAGCATTCCTTAGCTGGATTTGGATTTATATAATTTTGAAACTTAAGATTCATTATTTGCAATTGTTTGGCTTATATTTTTTATGTATCAAACTTTTCGGTCTTAGTGTCACTGATGAGGAATGAATTTCCGAAATGTGCACATCTGGCACATCAAAATTCAACTAATATTTGTGTTATATATTTATTATATCACAATGTGAGTTTGCAGATTGTTGGTTTTCTTTTAACTAGCTATATTTTTTTTTACATTTCAAATCGACATCATATCTACCTAAGGACCCATAGACCGAAAATATTTACAATTATTACTTATAATTAAATTAAAATTATAATTTAATTCAAAAATACATACAATATTTATAATATTTACCTTATCTTTTTATACAACTATATTTTTTTTAACTTTATCATAAATGACATTCAATTAATGTATGTTTTTGATCATATATTTTTATCAATGAAAAGACCTTTTTAAATATTTTGTTGTGCATACTTGGTGACATCCATTATTGATAATTATTATTATAATCATACCTCTAGACATTTTCGCCAATACTTATCCAATGATAAGAATTTTAAAATCTGTAGTCTCAATATCTGTCTTTTCTTTTCTTGCTTTTTCCTGGCTGCGTGATCGATCTTTTATTGTTTAACTTGCTTTGTTACCAAGCACACGTTTGTCAATTACATATTTTAAGGTTGTGGGTGTGTGTCCAAATTTGATAAAACCACACTAGAACGACACAAACACGTCCAAATCAGGATCCACAAAGCAAAGTAAAAACTTTGAAAGCTTACAAAGTCAGTTCCACACGTGAACTTCCGTTAAGGAAGTCAGACAGAGAGATCGAAAAGGGCGAGTGCCTCCAGTCTAGCTAGCCACGTAAAATCAAATTTGAGAAAGAAAGGAACATGCAAGATTTCGACTTCAAATGAATTAATTCAGTATATGTTTGACTGCATAAAACTTCATAAATTGTCATAAGAATGTGTTTAACTCACATTAAAAAATACCAACTTAACATCATTATTGTAAAAATTCTTGAAAGTGTTAATCCATTTAAAACCCGATGTAATAACCATACAAAAACGAAATTATTCGTCTTGATTGTATGTTGAATTGTTCTGTTTTAAGGATTACAATTATTAATTTTAGCCAAATATTATGTACTTAATAAAAAGCACTAAAATATGCTGAAACAAAACGACTACATATGGATAAAAACTTGAGGCATCCTTATTACTGGAATTAATACTTTTGGTAAAAATGTACCTTATTCAATTTACATTAAAATATATCTACAGTAGATGTATGGAATAACTTACTTAGTCCCATCACTTTGATGCCTTATATATATATATATATATATATATATAGAGAGAGAGAGAGAGAGAGAGAGAGAGAGAGAGAGAGAGAGAGAGAGAGAGAGAGAGAGAGTGTGTGTGTGTGTGTGTGTGTGTGTGTGTGTGTGTGTGTGTGTGTGTGTGAGTGCGTGTGCGGTCACTAGCTGAGACAACCGTTTTGTTTACGAAAATTTTGTCGGCCCAAGATATTTTAAAAATATGTGGTTTTTACAATGAAAACGGGACGAAAAACTGGAAGTAAATGTAATATTTAATTATTTAACTCGGCTTCATAAGTACAGTGAAATCATCTAGACCACACTTTATCTTACCTATCAACGCGTTGTTAAATAAATAAAACATTTTAGTCGCAAATTCTTCTTTGTTATTTATGCGATCAGATTCAAATTTTGACCACTTGTACGAATTGAACTTGGGTAGGGTGCCATTATTATGTTTATATATCAAACATCAAGATAAAAGATATTCTATTTTTAATGATAAGCCCTTAGGGTATTTCGCTTTAGTTCTTAAGCTCTTCTTACTATTTCTAGAGTTATTCTTGTCAATATTAATGATTCGCAGATATATACTTGCGGGCAAAAATACATTTTTGTTACAATTCATTCAGAATAAAAATACATCTAAATATAATTATTCTGTATCTCTTTATTTACAAGCAGCAATTAATCATGGGAAACGTTATGAATCAAATACAAATGTATTAATAATATATCAACTTTAAAACGTTCCTGGTCGGATATGACTGAAATAATGCATGATAAAAAACTTAATTAAAAATAAAATTGTTCAGTATCGTACAAAAATGCATGTTTATCTTCTGAATCGCTGTTATATGAGAGGGAAATGAGGTTAAATTAGGTCGTCTAAAATTTGAAATTTATTTTAAGCTAGGGTTTGTTCCCTCGTGCGGAGCATTTCTTGGCTGGATTTGGATTTATATAATTTTGAAACTTAAGATTCATTGTTTTCAACTGTTTGGCTTATATTTTTTATGTATCAAACTTTTCGGTCTTGGTGTCGCTGGTGGGGGGGGGGTTGGTTTCCGGGGTGTGCGCATCTGGCGCATCATTAACTGGTACTTGTATTATATATTTGCTACCCCTGAGCGGGTACCGCTGCTGGTGGAGTAAAACTCCCCGAGGGTATCCATAACTCAGTTGGAAGTACTTTGTGCTGTCAGAAAATGTACAATTTATCAAAATTTTCGGTCGTCTAAAATTTGAAATTTATTTGAAGCTAGGGTTTGTTCCCTCGTTCGGAGCAATCCTTGGCTGGATTTGGATTTATATAATTTTGAAACTTTAGATTTATTGTTTTCAACTGTTTGGCTTATATTTTTTATGTATCAAACTTTTCGGTCTTGGTGTCGCAGGTGGGGGTGGGTTTCCGGGGTGTGCGCAACTGGCGCATCAAAATTTAACTGGTACTTGCATTATATATTATATAAGGCAGAATGACAAAAATTCTTGGTGAACTTTGAAAAGTTACAAGCATTAAATGAAATAAAATTTTTTCGTAATCGTGGTAACATTTTTTAACACTGTGGGTAAGTAACGAAGAAAAACTTTGAAAACTTTTTAAATTTGTTTTATCTTTATACATAGAATATGTAAGAATGACAATAACACCTTGCATTCACACATTCACACAAACATTTTGGGTCTGTAAACAATATATCAAAATACATACATTGTATTTGCATATAAAAACCAAGTTTTCTGACATCAGTGTGACATACTACAAAAAATTCTACACTCTACATTGTCGGAAAAAAGAAAAACCTTGTTGCAGTAGTTAACACATTATTATTTACAGAAACAGTTTTTCTTCATGCTTCAAATAAACTTCCACATCCCTTCCATGCTTCTTCAAAAAAGTCCAGTTTTCCCTTTATATTAATTTTTTTTCTCTATTAAAAGTAAGTTTTGATTTTAATTATTTTGATCTACACTTACTGCTTACTTCGAAATCTGTTTACTTCAGTTGCAAATGTAAAGTGTCATCAAGGAAGTAAGCCTGGGTGCTTCGGAAGGGTAAGCACCTTCCTTCTGTCTAGCTCGCTACACCCGTCACGAGCAAAATCAAATTTGAGAATAAAAGGAACACGGAACTATGGCACGACAAATATAATATCCAGCATAAATTTAGTTACAGCGACTTCATACTTATCAACAGTATGTTGACTTTGACAATATAACACTGTTGGAAAATAGTGAAAAATGTGAAAATTTAAAAAAATTATGTTATTGTGTTTCCATTTGATGACTAATATTGGTCAATGTTTAAATACGCATGTTTCCAGAGATTCTGATTTCTTTTTAACCATTTATCAAGAACAGAAACAACTTGATTGAAAACCCATTTGGTTGTTATATAAGCAACATAATCAAGACATTTATTCAGCCGTATAAAATCAAGACATTCATTATTTTTTGCCGTGAAATGTAATTATCTTTTCTTTGAGTCTTGATTTCATTATTTTTCTTTATCTGTGTCTTTTAGCTCACTTGACAACAGATCTTTTGAGCTAATGGCAAAGCGCAACATGAATATGTACCTCTTTGCGTCGTTAACAAACATTTTCTTTAAAAAACGTCTTGGCAGATTTAATATATACTTGATCAAAAGTATATATAGACCGCTGCAATTTAAATTTAATAGTGGGTTTGTTACGGTTACCAAAACAAAATCAAATTGGTCTGAGGGTGCAAAATTTTTTAAACAATTAAACTTAATAATTTACTCAGTTTCGCGTTAAAGATTTTGAAATTAGATTCTTAAGATATAATGTCGATTTGAAATGTAGTACAAAATTAGGTTTAGGTCTTATGGCAAGGTTTATTGTTTTGGACCATTTACTTAAAAACTAAAATGGGCAGATAAATACGTTGCAAAACAGTTCTAGACTTGATCAAACAGATCAGTAAGGTTCATAAGGTTAATAATTATATGATGTAAATTCTGACGGGTCATTGTATTAAATGTTAGATTTAGAAAAAAAAGTATGTACTTAACGATAGCCATAATAGGTAAGAATGTTTTGAGACAAAATACATGAGAACAATGAATAAATAGGTAAATAAATGAAGCACACAAAGAATAATACAACTACAGACTAGCACGCGTACCGGAAAGAATTCCGGAGCAGTTAGTAAAGATTAAACATACATTAACAATTGATATAACAAAAAGCCTAATAGAGAAAAACATATCAAGTGAACCTTTCCGAAGTGTATTGTTTATAATAGTTATTTCTTGATTCGAAGCAATTTTACGAAGACTATCAAGAGAGTAAAAGGTTGCCTAGCTTTGCGCAGCAACTTTTAAAAAATATCCCGGAACTGCCATTGAAGATTTTAACATAGGTTTACAAACAATATGAAGAGCCCAGAAAAGAAAAAAAATATCAAGTGAACCTTGCAGGATGTATCATATTTAATATATCCTGGTTCGAAGCAAAATTACGAAGACTATTACGCGTACAACGGTCTCCTAGTTTTGTGCATCAACATTTTATCACGAAAGTGCCAATGAAGATTTTAACAATTTTTAACACTCAATGTATCAATAAATAAAAAGTACAAAAAAGAAAAACACTAAGGAGAACTTTTAATATAAGGGAAAGGTGTCTGTTTACATGTTCAAAAGCAAATTGTCCTAATTTTGGGTTAAGGAAGAAAGAAAAAGAGAAAAAATATACGATATTATTATGTTTTATTTTTTATTTCTGACATTGTTACATGATGGCGGGTTAATAAATATTAGTCTTTATCATGAAAATGGAAGTTATAATCCTAAACATGCTAAAGAAATTGCAATTCGTCCGACTTCTCAGTGATATGCACCTTAGAAACACACAAAGCAGGTGAGAAAAAGCTTGAATTCCATGAATTGCTGCATTGTCTTATCTTTGAAAAATTTATCAAATTGTGTATTTTCGAAAAAGGTAATACAATGCTTTGATAAACCGTCACACAAGCCAACAAACAACAAAAGTATAAATAAAAATTTACCGCCAGTTTCAATTCGCTAGCAAAATAATATTATAACTAAGTCAGATTGCGACAGAAACTACTGACTTATATAGTGTCACTGATGAGGAATGAATTTCCGAAATGTGCATATGTGGCACATCAAAATTTAACTTGTATTTGTATCACATATTTACTACCCTTGAGCGGGTACCGCTACTGGTGGAGTAAAACTCCCCGAGGGTATCCATAACTTAGTAGGCAGTACTTTGTGCTGTCAGAAAATGTTCCATTTAGTAAAATTTTTAGTCGTCTAAAATTTGGAATTAATTTAGTTTATTCCCTCATGCACAGCATTCCTTAGCTGGATTTGGATTTATATAATCTGGAAACTTTAGATTCATTATTTTCAACTGTTTGGCTTATATCTTTTATGTATCAAACTTTCCGGTCTTAGTGTCACTGATGAGGAATGGATTTCCGAAATGTGCACATCTTGCACATCAAAATTTAACTTGTATTTGTGTTATATATTATATTCCCAAAATTAATGCATTGAAATTAAATCTTCTTTTACTTTTATGCCGTAACAATACGAGTAATTTTGATTTGTTTCCTTATTTGAAAGCAGGAAATTCAATATGAAGCTAATTCAGTCTCATTGTAGGTAATGTTAATTACCAACCTTCACTGCCATGTGCAAATATTATTATCAGACACTTATTTGCTTAAATATTTTTTGTGTATGTGAAAATAAGACTATGTATAATTTTTCATGAAATATCTTCATTAATTTATAAAAGAAAAAAAACTATAAATTCAGAGATACGAAAAAAAAAAAAAAAAAAAACAAAAAACAAAAAAAAACAAAACAAAACATGTTCCATTTCACTCCGAAAAGTTCTTCTCATGGTTACAAAGTACAATTGTATTATTTAGGTGATAAAAACAACGTCTTGGCTTTTTTCTAAAAGAGAAATAAGAACCGTATTCTCCTTTCTCTAAGAAACTTGATATAACATTTCGAAGGCGATGCACAGCATAAACACAATGTACATTAAAAAGTAATTGCCCCAAACTTTATGTTTTCATGCAATTTACAAGTAAAATTCACAATCACAGAAAGGGATTCTTCTTTTTTTTTTTTTTTTTTTTTTTTTTTTTTTGTCTGTTATTAGAAAATAAAGCTCAAACACACTAAGATGTTCAATGTATTTACTGAACAACGACAACGAACATATCTAGTTTGGCGTGTGTAATGGATTTTTTAAAAATCCATTTAAGTAACTTTCCTTACTATTAATGAATATAATATTTAAAGTGTCTGTCTCGACAGCAAGAGGTCGATGATCGAACCCCAGGCGGATCATACTTACGACTTAATTGATTTTGGGATATTGCTTTCTCACCTTGCTCTTGGCATTTAGATGAATGGTTTACTCGGTACCTGGATAGTTTGAGAGGTAGTTTATCTGTGGTATTCTGACTGGGTGATCTAGCACCTTACCAAAACGCGCATGTACACGGCAGACCATAATACACACTTGCACACTCACGCATATATGAACCTAGTCTTTTTTAAATCTGATGCAACGTTTAACAACATTACAACAGAAACAACAAACGTTTTTGGTGCTTCACTTTGCATTGTGCCAAAGTTTTCATTTTGTAATGTTAATTTTTTTAATTTTATTTAAAAGGAAAACAACGTGATAACTGTTTTCTTGTCATCGTGTTTCCAAAGTTTCCAAGTAATTTCAAAAGTTGGAAACTATTTTATATTAAAAATAAAATGCAGTTTAAATATTTTTTCAGTGATTGGTACTCTGTCCGTTGCTGGAATCGTAGTAGTTTTAGTGATAATTGGTGTTATGATTTATAAGAGGTACATATAAGTAAATGCTAGTTACCATTCACAAAATAAAATTAGTGTGGATACATTTGCTGTGTATTACTATGTTTGATACCAAATTTATTTATATGGCCTGTAATTACTTATATGAAGGCCAGACAGAGCCGCTGTAAAAGGGTAACAAATGCGCCATACGGTTTATGACAGTTAACAAATGATGGAGTTGAAATAAATAATACAAACGAATATAAAATCGAAGGCTATGATTATCTTCATTAAAAACCAAATTATGAAACAAAAACAATGAGAATGAAGGCTTGTATGATCACACAGGCATTACTCTGAGCGAGGACTATGATAGGGTAGTACTAACACAGAAAAATCGTGATAAAGACGATAATTATGATCATACGGGTCCTGACATGAACCAAGGATATAGTACTATAAATACTTTTGGTAAATTAAAATCAGGATCAGGAAGGAAAATTACAAAGGGATGATAAATGACAATGCGTATGATCATACAGTACCTGTCATGAGACAAGGCAATAGAATTTCTTAAACTTGTTTTGAAGGTTAAACAGGATCTGAAATGAAGCTTCAAGAACATAAATGAAGACAATACATATGATCAGGCCATGTCAGATATGAACCAGGGCAACGGCACTTCTAAATACTATGAAACAGAATTGTGATATAGAATTTGCAAATTTCTATGGTCATACTATACGACAAATGTTGATATATTTGGATTTGAGAAGCATATGACCAGTTCAAATTAATCATCAACGCTAATTACTCTAACCAAGATTTACTATAATATTTACTTGCCAGCTAAATGCAGTATCACAGAAAATCTCGTTATCTAATTCAAAAAAATGTATTAATATATCATATTCAAAACGTTCCTGGTCGGAAATGACTGAAATGATGCATGATAAAAATACTTATTTAAAACGAAAATGAAATTGTTCAGTATGGTATAAAAATACATAATCATCTTCTGAATCGCTGTTATATAAGGGGAAAATGAGGATAAATTATAGACAGCCAAATGAGAGTTCAAATTTCATGGTGAACTATGAAAAGTTACAAGTATAAAATGAAGGAAATTTTTGTCATTTTTGTGATAACATTTCTTAACACTACGGGTAAGTTATTATAATTAGTAGTAGTAGTAACATTATTATTATTATAATTATTATTATTATTATTATTATTATTACTATTATGATTATTTGTGTGTGTGGGTTTAGACAATATGTTTGTAGAAAAGTAAGATGGTTAGCTTGAAAATAATATTGTATGTTGTAAAGGAATTAGATTTTTCTAATGTTGCCATTTTATCGGTTGGAATGTGGTGTTCTCATTTATCAAACACAAACATACCTCTAAAGGTTTAAATCAAAAGCAAAAAGTAAAAACTTCCAAAACAGGGTAATTCAGTTACAAACATAAATTTTCAGGGAATTGAGGTCGGTTTCCCCGAAAGGGTAAGCACCTCGTGTCATGCTAATTACACCCACCACTTCCAAAGTCAAATAAAATTAGCATGGAACTATTGCTCATCAAATATAATATTCAGTATCAGTTTCGATACATTTACTTCATACTTAGTTACAATATCTTTATGACGGACATTATAGAACGCTAAAAATGAGTGCTACTGTAATTTGTTACATCCAAATTTAGCAGTAAAATTCCCCGAGGGTATCCATAACTCAGTAGGCAGTACTTTGTGCTGTCAGAAAATATACCATTTAGCAAAAATTTCAGCCGTCTTAATTTTTAAAATTTATTTAAAACTAAGGTCTGTTCCCTCATACAAAGCAGTCCTTAGCTGGATTTGGATTCAAATAATTTTGGAACTTTCGATGAATTATTTTTCAACTGTTTTGTTTATGTTTTTTTTATCAAACTTTTCGGCCCCTAGTGTCACTGATGAGGAATTATTTTGCGAAATGTGTACATATGGCACATCAAAATTTAGCAGGTATTTGTTATATATTTACAATTTAATGCTGAATGAAGATAATGAAAATGCTGAAAATTTTTAATTTTTACATTTTTTTCCGCTTGATGTCTAATATTGGTCGATAAATGCGATACGGATGTATCCAAAGATTCTCGTTTTTGACTACTTTTTAAGAATAGAAACAACTTGTTTGAAAACATTGGTTGTTAAAAAAGCGACATAGTTGGGAATTTTATTTTAGTGTAACTACAAAATCAAGGTATTTATTATATAATTTTCTTTTTGAGTCTTGATTACATTATTTTTATCTGTGTCTTTTATCTCTCTTGACCACAGGTCATATGAGCTTATGACAAAGCGCAACATGTGTATATATATCGTTAACACACATTTTCCCTGAAACTACAAAGCAGAATTCAATAAAACTTGATCATCAGTATATATGGACCGTTGCAATTTATATTTATTAATAGGTTTGTCATGGTTTTCAAAACAATGTCAAGGTCAAAGTGACACAAGGGAGCAAAAACTGAATACTTTACGCGAATATGCGTTAAAATTGTTTTAAAAATGAATTACTTTTAATATTGTTATATCATCGTTATTTACAAAGATAATGATAAAGATCCTTTAGAATTGATGTTGACTTGAAGTGTGGCACAAAATTCAATTAATGTCATGACGTCATTTTCCATATTTGATTTTTATAGCAAATAAGCCGTTGTTTAAGACATTTAAGTTGAAATATTGTAAACTACTGTCTAAGAATTTCGACTTTTTTTCAAAACTATAATAGACAGATAAAAAATCATTTGCATAAATTATCAATTTGACAAGTTCTGTAACTTTACGATTTTCCATATAGAATTTCATGCCCCTGAAATGTTAATTCTTCGAAAAATTAAGCTTTATTTGACAGTTTTCTTGAAAACGATTAAAGATTGATGATAACAAAATAAATAAGCAAAAATCTTTAACATTACAACACCCAATAGAGTTTCAAGTTTCATAAGTATATCTAATAATAACATAAGCAAATTGACTTTAGAACAAACATACTTTTTACAATACAATATCAATTCACATACTATAAATAATGGGTAAATATTTTCTATTTTTCAGATTGCGTCTCGTTTTCGACATCTACTCAAGACTGGATAAACGCAACATCTATGTGTAAGCTTGCAGGATATTCCGTGTTTTTCGATAGCAAATCCGGTACATATAAACCAGATAATATAGAAAACTACAACATATCATTGGATAAGACACTTCTGCCAGCTTGGATTTATGCATATCAACAGGTTCCTAATGACTCGATCGCTTATCAAGGTAAGACGAACTTTTAATATTAGGGCAAGGAGTCCGTATTCAAAAGCAAACTGTCCTAATTTGGGGTTAAAAAAAGAAAGAAAAATATAAAGAAAATATATCACATTATTATGTTTTATTTTTTATTTATGACATTGTTACAGGACAGCTGGTTAATATATTGGTCTTTATCATGGCAACGGAAGGTTTAATCAGAAATTGCAATTTGCATAAGGAGCACCTTCGGAGCACACAAAGCAAGTGAGAAAAAGGTTGCATACCAATCCATTCCATAAATTTCTACATTGTCTAAGCTTTGAAATATTAATCAAATTGTGTATTTTGACAATAGCTAATACACTGCTTTGATAAAACGTCAAACAAGCCAATAAACAAAAAAGTATAAATGAAAATTTACCGCCAGTTTGAATTGGCTAGCAAAATAATATTATAACTGAGTCAGTTTGCGACAAAAACTACTTAATTATATAGCCAAAATTAATGCGTTAAAATTGGATATACTCTTACGTTAATACCATAACAATACAATTATGTTTAATTTATTGCCTTATTTGAAAGCAGGAAAATGAATATAAAGCCAATTCAGTCTTATTGTAGGTAAAGTTTATTACTAACATTCCCTGCCATGTGCACATATACACATATTATTATCAGACACTTCTCGGTTAAAATATTGTTTGTGTATGTGAAAATGAGACTGTGTATTATGTATTCATAAAATATCTTCAAAAATGTTATTAATTTGCAAAAGAATAATTAATGCATAGATACAAAAAATTGTTCCCAATTCACTCCGAAAACTTCTCATAGTTATATGTATAATTGCAGCATTTAGGAAATAATTGAATCTTGGCTAGTTTCTAGAAGAAATCTTGTTTTTATAAGAAAAGATGAGATATAGCATTTCCAAGGCAATACACAGCATAAGCACAAGGTACATTAAAAATTATAACTTTTTTGTAGCTATGAACTAGTATTCTAGTTCGGGCCATCATTAAATCAAATGTTAAATTTTTGCAGGATGTTACGAAGATTATTACGAGGATATAAAAAGTAATAATATGATGTTAAATTATAGCGGTCCAACCGAATGTTATATAAATTGCAGGTCACAATTTGCTTTACAAGTAAGTGATAACGATTGTATATATATATATATATATATATATATATATATATATATATATATATATATATATATATATATATATATATATATATATATCACGAATCTAGTGTTCAACGGCTCAACAATTTAATTGTTTCAAATATTGAGATGGAACGTAATGTTTTTACTAAGCAAAATTTTGACAAAAAGTTTGAAAATTTGAAAGTTGAATAAATTTGTTGTTAATGTTAATTTTTGATATTTCTTTGTCTGTTTTAGGGTAATATGTGTTACTGTGTTGACAAAAAACTATTCAAGAGAATTATAAAAAAGGACGAGTGTGACAGGTGCTCCATTAAATGTAAAGAAAAATCATATTACCGATGTGGTGGAGAAAATGAAGTATATTCTCTCTTTAATTTCCTTGGTAAGATGCCATTTCAGGTATTGAATATATTTATCAATATATATTAATGAAACATAAACATACAGCCAATGACCAAATTACAATAACAAAAGCAAAGAATGAACTATGTTAACAAGCTAATTTTGTTTAACGCATGAACTGCACCTGGGAAGTGACCTAAGTGTTCCGGAGGAGAAAGCCCAGTCTAGCTAGCTTTAAACACCACCTGCGAAATCAAATAAAGAATAAAAGTACATGGAATTTCAGACTTCAAATATATATTCAGGATAAATTTTGGTAAATTGGTTTTTATTCAAGATTGATTGTCAGTTAATTAGTTTTCACTTGTTTTTACAAGATACCCGACAAATCATTAACCGGAAATGCCTTACAGTCAATAATATTACTTAATGTTGCAATGGAAACGATTTAATCAAAGAATTGGTATGCTTATCTGTGTATTTCTGCACATTTTTCCTGTTTTCAAACTGTTTTCAAATTCTGCTGTATATTCCAGTTTTTTTTAACTTTTTGAAACATTTTCTTTCTTCATGCTATTTGTTTCTTAATACAAATTTTTCTAATCTATGACGAAACGGTGAAGAAATATATTTATATGCAAAATATAATTTCTACATTTAAAACTTCTATTTTTTATATAGTGAAATTTGGAGAAAAGATTCGTATACACAGATTTTGAATAACGAGTACAATCGAGTTTTCTGAAATTGTTGAGTGAAAATAAATATGAATTATGGTTTAATTGAATATTCATTTATTCTTTTCTCACGAATTTTGACGCATGCATGTAATTCTATATTATTACAACTACAGGGTCATTATCTTCAAAAATAAAAAAACTGATTTAAATTTTGAAAAAATCATGTTTAAACAAATATGCACACTTTGACTTTTTACGGTAAATGTTATATGATTACATTTTTCAAATTTACTAAGTGTCTGTGTTTTCAAATTTTTAAGTTAAAAATTCCAGAAAAATTAGCCTCATTTTGGAAACGTTTTGTTAGATAAAGACGACTCAAAATAATTAAAAACTCGTAAAAATATAACGCAAAAGTTTTCAATTAAACTGTTTTGTTAAAATAACTTTTTTTTTAAAAAAATTGCAGATTACACATCGTTGTCCTATGGCAGAAACTGTTTTGTTACGAAATCGGGTTCGACGGAGTATGCTAATTGCAATGAACAACATCATTGTATCTGTCTCAATAAAGACGGTAAGATTGCTCTGTTTTATGATAACGCATAAATAAATGTTTATTGTGCTGCATACTGAAACTGTGTTCTGTTATTTCACCCTCAATACGATTTCGTTAATTTCAAATAAATAATCAGTGTGAACGTTTCAGGTGTAACTGTTACATTTGTCTTTTTAGGCAAAAAACGGGAAATACCCAAATTAGCATGGGGTGATTGCTTCAGAAACTGCACTGAGAATAACGAAAAGCCTGCATTGATACCAAAATCACATCTTAAAGATTCGAGTTCTACTTATTGGAGCGGATATTTCAGATTAATTTTTAATGAATGGGACAAAGGTAACATTAAATACAAGTTTAAAGAAAACTAATAATATATACTTTAACATTTTGCCAATCAAATATTACAACTGAAGTTATTACATAAAAGCGATCTTTATGTTTTTTAAGTATCGATTTCTACCGATTCAAAAGTTCAATAAAAAAGCAGGTGTTTTCTTTTTGTTTTTATTTATTTTTTTAGCAAATTTGTTGTTTTGTTTTCATCAGTGTTTAAAATAAATACTATTTGCGTACTTTTGGAGTTACTGTATGTGACAGTGATTTTTTTTTTAAATCAAAGAAATTCAAATAAACTGCAATTAAGTTTAATTTTTCACTTACTTGAGTCTAGTCTTAACAATAAATTGATATACGAATATACACAAGAAAAATGCCGCTACAGAGATTGAAAAACAACACAAATACTGAATTGATTTGCGATACGACGTAATGCGTCACCAATAACAACTCTTTCGATGTAAATATCGCCATTTTTGACATGAAAAAATCTTTATAACAGTTCCTTACCACAGAATTTGGTTTTGGTAATCGCGAATGCGCATAGCCATTTTTAGGCACAACTTGCACCAAGAAAGTCAAATATGACAAATTTAATTCTAGTAAATTAAATTTATATTAAAATTTTGCATAATTTATTGTTACCAACACGGGATCTCAAACAAAAAAATTGTTATAAACAGTTTTATAAACAATGATGTTTTGATAACCTTTTACAATGCCGGTGGCCTTAAATGAACAATATCAATCATTTAGCATGTTTACCGTAAAATTGAAGGCAAGTTTAGTATAGAAAATTTCAATTTCTATAAAACGCTTGATTTGTTTGAAATAATATAGCCTAATTAACTTTACATCCTTAAATGTTAATTCGAGAGAGAGAGAGAGAGAGAGAGAGAGAGAGAGAGAGAGAGAGAGAGAGAGAGACTCAAATAACATATTTAGGATATTTTAAAAAAAAAATGAAATAAAGATATGTTTTTCGAAAATGTATTTTTTAACAAATCGGAAAAAGTCTTCCTGCATCGTCTATTTTAACAGTCTCTTTTCAACCCATGTTGTACATATAGTGTTATATATAAAACCAACCTACCAATGAAATGAAATAATCTGTTTTTGTATTGTAGTACCTCGAACGTTAAAGAATACAAAATGTTTAACACTTGTACGAAATGAGACAGGAAATTTTGATTTCGTATCTAAAGACTGCAAAATGAAGATTAAAGCATTATGTTTAGAAGGTAAAAATTGAGTTCGTATGATTCATTTTTTAAATTTCTGCAGCGGTTTTCTAAATTCTATATACAATGATTTTTTTACCAATATCAAAAATCAATTACAGTTTCGATGTTAAAGGAATTTATCTTTTATTTTAGTGTAAACGAAACGAGAAACAAAAATACATATTTCAACGGGTACTAAAACTTTTTACAACATTTATTCAGAAAAGACAAATGCATATAGTGTAACGGATTCTACAAAAAGCCGTATGCTGCAGTGCGGAATTTATATTATTTTGTTTTTTTTTGCTTTAACTAGGTCGTTTGGTTGTAATGTTGTTTAACTTCACATCGGCATTTTTTCAACTATAGGAGACAAATGAGAGGTCATCTGTCTTAACTGGTTACCCAAGAACAAGTTTGTGCATTCATGAGTTGTGTGTTATAAGCAGCAAATACTATTGCTCACTCGCTTCTTCTTTTTTAGTAAAGTGTTAGCTGGCTCACTGAGTCATTATGCCACAGACCATCATTCCTTTGTCTATATACCTGGCACTAGTTGGACCAGTTGATACTCTGTTCTCTTAATGTCGAGCACCAAACGCGGAAGCAATATCTCAAATTTTAAAGTTTTATGTATGACCCGGTCGGGATTCTATCAAAACATGATAGATATTTGATACACTTCAGTAGTAGTTTGTGGGTCAAAGGTGAATATGAAAGTGATTGGATACTTGAGAACATCAGTTATCTTGACTTTGACTTCTATAATTTTTTTAACATTTGAATTTAAGGGAACGGTCAAGTTACAACTGTAGACACAACATCTAAAGCAGAAATGACAAAGTTATCAACGACAACTACAACAAAGGTATCAACTACAACTACAACGCCCTTTTTAATGACAAAGGTATCATCGACAACTACAACGCCTTTTTTAACGACAACAAAGGTATCAACTACAACTACAACAAAGGTATCAACGACAACCCCATCAAAGATATCAACGACAACTACAACACCTTCTTTAATGACAACAATAATTAACACAACCAATAACAATACCACCCATATAACTTATGGTACGACCTTAACAAATACAGCAAATAAAAGAAAACAAATGAAAGTGAAGCACAAATTATATTGTAAGTAAATTACTGGGAAAAAATTAAAGATCATAATAACATTCTATGAGCTTCTTTAAAACTAAAGCCAATGGCATAGTTAGCAATTTACGGGTAAAATTTACAATCATGGAAAGGATTTCTTCGATATTTTGGTAATTATTCTTATTGATAATCCAGATCTCTCTATTTAAAATAAAGCTCAAATACACCAATTTATTCAAGATATTAACTGTACCTTAACGAACATATCGTGTTTGTTTGGTGTGATGGGATTTTTTTTCAAATTTAGGTAATTTTTGTTCCAATGTCATTCATTACTATTAATATACTGTTTTACGAGTACGTCTCGATAGCAGGAGTTCGAGGATCAAACAACGTGATCATTGTTTTTCTCTTATAGTGTTTCCAAAGTGTTCCTGTTATTTCAAACGTTGGAGACTGTTTTATATTTAAACTGAAATACATTTTAAATATTTTTTCAGTGATTTGTACTCTGTCTGTTGCTGGAATCATAGTAGTTTTAGTGATAATTGGTGTTGTTATTTATAAGAGGTACATATAAATATATATACTAGTTATTTACAAAAAATAAAAACAGTGCCGTTACATTTGCTATGTTTTAACTATATTGATCCTAAATGTAATTATATGACCTATTATAGCCAAAACCAATTACGGTTAAAAACACGAATGTATAACAGAATACGAAATTAAAGTGAAAAAGGCCAAATAGAGCCGCTTTAAAAGGGTGACAAATGTGTTATACAGTTTTTGGTTGGTTAAGCCTTCGGCTAAGGGCAACAAATCTTTGACAGGGTCGTTAGGCCGCCAAAAACATGTATAACACACACACACACACACACACACACACACACACACACACACACACACGCCATATTAGGTTAGGTTTGTTTTCTATGATGACTCTTAACTATTTCTTTTGTTTAACTAAATGTATAAGTCTTTAAGTATTTTGTTTACTCAGGAGGTGCTTGGCATTTTTATTGAGTGACAGGAAAAGACGATCGGTTAAAAAACATAACATCAAACAGAAAGGAAAAACACAAACAGATTCAAATTTTGTTCTGAACCGACTCTTGCTACAAATTGTGGCAGTGATGGGACAACAGGATCTGACATGAAAAGTTTCAAGAACATAAATGAAGATGAATCAAATGGTCACGCAATGTCAGACGTGAACCAGAGCAACATCACTTCTATATACGACGTAGAACTTCTTTGATTTGAATTTGTGAATTACTCGTCTGACAGTTGCGATGTTGACCATAGAGGACCTACAAAAAGTACGGAATAACAACAGCAGAAACCCGGACAATAAGTCCTTTATTTTGATAAAGATTAAATGTCATACCTTTTATTTAAATATTAATCATAGAATAATTTTAGAAATACCGATGTAATTACTGACTAGATAAACATATTCACAAACACAGAAGAAAGAGCTCTCGAATATGTGCATTGTTCTGTGCTTAACAATTTCAATTTATAGTGAAATTTTGAACTCATTTTTATTTTTTAATAATTTCATGATTATCATTAATTTTTATTTATGTATTTTTGACGTTTGATTAATAAATGAAGTATTTATGTAAAGTAAAAAAAAAAGTAAAAAAAAAAGATGTATATATATTTTAATGTACTTATTTTATCATAATTATGTAATTATATATAACAAATACATGTAATTTATGTACTTATAAAACAAAACACAGTGCTGGTTAGATTTTTTGATAATCTTTGCTTGTGCCGAAATTTGGTTACAGTAAAAAAAGTGTATAGCATGTTGATTTATCTTCTGAAAAAAAATATACTTTTACAAGAGTTATCTCCCTTTTCAAAAGTCATTTATAATAGAAATATTTATGTAAGGTTAATCTCGTTCTCTTAAAGATTTTTATATAATTCAACCATATGATTTCAAATAACAGTTACTTAAGAATATAATCTCTTGAGGGTATGTTCTATGCTTTTTGTTAAATTGTTCTAGTCCTTTAAGATTAGTCTAGTGTTTTTGTAGTGTCGTACATAACAGGGAGTACCTTTCAACAAATGTAACAGCATTCTACATTGTTTAGTGTTAGTATTTTAAAATATATTATATAATTTATATAATATATTACCATTTAGCAAAATTTTCAGTCGTCTAAAATTTGAAATTTTTTTAAAACTAAGGTTTGTTCCCTCATGTAAAGCATTTCTTAGCTGGATTTTGATTTATATAATTTTGAAACTTTAGATTCATTATTTTCAACTGTTTGGCTTATATATTTTAATGAATCAAACTTTTCGGTCTTAGTGTCACTGATGAGGAATTAATTTCTGAAATGTGCACATCTTGCACATCAAAATTTAACTGGTATTTGTATTATTTATATAATACCTTATTTATATTGTTGGTATCAGGTATTTTGTGTTTAGAACACATCATGAATGACACTCTGGAACCATAAGGTGATGGAAAATCAAGATCGTGTATTTATTCAAAATGTAAATTTCTATGGGTATTTATTGATCCCTGGTTGAAATAAAAGTGAAGATTTGGGTTCTGTAACATTCCATTTGACATGCTCTTACTCCTTATATCGAATGTCCGTCCAAAGTCGGGAGTTTTGTTTTCGGTGGGCTCTTCTTGTGTTCCATCGTTGTCTTTTTTTAATCATTATTGTTTTGTGTTCTTGGTTGCTTTAGTTGTTACCGAATATTTTTTTCTTTCCAATAATGGGAGTGTTCATTTAAAAAAATCAAAAGTTTTATTTAATGACATCTTTGTATTTATTTTTTTTTCTTTTATGTTTTAGTGAAAAAAATTAAAACTGTAATTTAAGTCCTTTAAATCCTTTTGATACCGCAGTGCTAGATGATGTCTAGTCATTTGTAAGACCACTTAGTCTATATATCATATTAAAAATTTGTCATGACCTAATAGAAGACATCTCCAATAAAACCGACAATGAAAACATTTTTGTCATCATATTCATATATGATAATTGTGCTATGTTCTTGCTAAACTTTTTTCAGAAGCATTACTCATTCTATTGTTGTATGTAGTTTAAAGAAGGTAAAAATATTCCTTATGTTTAAGTGGGTAAGACGTTATAAACTGTATTCTGAAAAAGCTGGTTCATCAGCTTATTTGTAGTTCTAAATACAAAGTATACTATTGTATTAGCTTTATATATACGGTGTCTTTTACGAGTATTTCCATTTAAGGTTAAAAAAGGGTGTTCATTCTTCTTAAATGGATTGTGTCCTGGCAATAATGAATTATACGAAAAGTGTTCAGTAAACATAGTCTCCATAAGTTAATTTTTCAGAATCATTTAGTTGGTTGAAAACATGCCAGCTTAAGGCATTGCACGGCGTCTTTCCGTATGCCATGTCCTTATATGTTCGAGTGTGTGTGTGTGTGTGTGTGTGTGTGATTAACATTTCCGAATCTCCTCTGAAATTTCAAAGATAGCATTGATAAAACTTCAATGGAAAGGTTATTGGATGGGAGCTTTTTAAATCTTGTACTTTTGGTTGCCGTAGCTGCAGAGAGCAAGTCACAGTGACCTACATTTTTTAGATACCGAACATCATATTCAAACACTGACTTGTTTTTAGCGGCTCCACTGTCGTAAGTTTGCAATATGTACAAATTATTAGACGATTGCAGTCCACTGTTACAATAATAATTAATATTGATAAGTTGTTTTGTTTTTGTTCATTTGACCATATATGTATAAATACACAATAAATATTTTACAATTTTAGATTTTTGTCGTAGTTTTAATATAAATATTGAGAAGTTTTTTTTTTTTTTTTTTTTTTTTTTTTTTTTTTTATTTATTTATTTATTTATTTATTTATTTATTTATTAGCTTATTTTGGTTTGTGTGTTCTTTTGTAAATAGCATATCTAACAGAATGAATACTAGTACACAATAAAAGTTTTTTTTTACAATTTCATGCTGACTTGTCTTAGTTTTTATCCAGCAACCGTGAATATGTCCAACAGCATACATTGATCTTGTTTGAGTGATATCAAGGCTTCTTAATTTAGAATGCTTGTAAAACTCTATTAAATGTTGATGTATTTATTTATTATTTACAATTGAACTCGACCGCAAATTTAAATCCTGCAATGCAACTTGTGTTCATTAACGGACTTCCGTAATAAACATCTAACCGTTCAAAAATTAATGTACTTAAATTTGCTTGAAAAAGTTTACAAAGATAACTTCATCATGTGCAACTTTTGTATTCATGATATGACTGCATGTTGTAACAATCATATGCAAGGTAACCATTAAGTCCAATGAGCCTCTTGTTTGTATTGGTACCATTACCTTACTCAGTCAAAACCGAGCACCTTCATTTAAATGAAAAGTATTTGGATTAAATACCCCAGTATTGGCCTTATCAATGTACAAAGTACATAAAGAATCTTGAAAGTTTGGAACACCATCTTTTCTTTAATCAACTTAAAATAAAAAATTATGGAACAAGCCACACAGAAACTGTTTAGGGCGTAGAACACCAAAAAAGAACCTACCAGATCTAGAATTTTTTTGACTAGGGCGTATATCACACTAGTATTACTCCACTACAATCAGAATGAAATTTCCGAGAACTGACCACTAAAAATAAAAAAAATTTAAACAGGGTTTAGAACACCGCCATTTCTACGCCCGAAGTATTGAGATATCAAAATAGTAGTACTTGAACACAGGGCAAGTGTAATTTACTTGACCAGTGCCAAAACATAAAAGATAACCCGTATGCAAGTTGTGTATAGATGTATTTCAGTTGATTGAGTATGCATATAATATGTGTGGTAAATTTACTACAAGTACAGAAAAATAACAATAATAAGAATTTGGAATAACAAACATGATAAAATTGCAAATGAACCGAGGAGAGAGCATGAAATTAAATAACAAAAAATACACAGATATTTAACATATAGATCTAGTTAATTGTGAATATAGATAAAAGTCTTACATGGTGAGGGTTTGAAGCACGAGCACTAAAGTTATTAAAAACGTCACCCAACATGGCATGTCCACATGGTCATCTTCAAAACAGCATGGAGCAATGAAAAGCTTGATAATTACAGTCAGTATCTTAGCTTCAAAAGGTCAAGTTCTTACAGGCAAAGAGAGATAACTCCCACTAAAATATAGAGAAAAAACTAAAAAGTAAAACCTCCGCAATATTGAGAACAATTTGAATACAAAATTTGTAACAAGACAGCAAGCATTACTATTTTGATACATAGTGAACTAAAACAATGTTATAATGAGAAAACTAATTTCAAAATACCTAACTTTAGTTACATTGATTATTTTGATAAAATTGTGATAAACGTTTTGAAGATTTAACAGCCGTGAAACATACTGGCCGGATTTATGAAGAAAGAATAGAAAGCCTTTTTATGTAGATCTAATTGATTTCAGCTTTATTAATCACAAATAAAAATATTTTGTATATTGTAAAAACGTCTAAGCTAATTTATTAAAATGTTTTTCGATAAATGTTTAAAATTCACTCCAATATGGTAAAAACCACAGGCGTTTGGTGTCGGGATTTTTGTATTTTTGTTTTAAAGATTATTTGTGTTTTTATTACATGCGAGGTTGATACAAGTTCATACATATCGATAACTTTGCCTGAAATCCTTTTTCTAACAAACTTCAAATCCAATGGTAATGGGAGTGAGTGAGACAAAGATTTATTGTCTGAAAAATTCATATAATAAAATCCATTTTTTTTAAAAAACCGAAAAATATACATTAAAAAACATAAGGAATGAAATTTTTTTTAATGTTATTTTTCGGATTTTTTTTTAAAGTTTATTAAAAAGGGATTTCAGGCAAAGTTATTGATATGTATGTCTTAGTACCAACCTTGCATGTAATAAAAACACAAATAAATAATCTTTAAAACAAAAATACAGAAATCCTGACACCAAGCCCCTGTGGTAGTGTCGTGTACAAATCCTATTTTGTTAATATATATAAAAGAGCCGAGAGTGTCAAAACTATTTCAAAATACTTTATTTTATGAAAAATTAAAAGAAACATATTATTCAATGTATCTTAACAATGTTAATTTTATTAAATAACTATAACAGCTGCTAGAATTAACAAGAGCAAAGAAGAATGAAAATTTTGAATATTTTAAACAGAAGAATAAAATAACAAAAGAAACATGATTGGTCAAACATATGTATCGAGAATTCTAATTATAACATTATCCTCCAATAGACAACCGTACGGCGGCACAGAAGTGACGTGCGTGCTCACGTGAAAGTTTCTCACTTTTGCGTGCCCAGGGAATAACTTTTGTGTGCTCATACAAATGTTTTCGCGTGAGCACGTGATAATTTTCGCGGGCGCACACGATAACTTTTTACGTGAACACGGGAAATCTTTTATGTGAGCACGTGGTAGCTTTCAAGTGAGCCTGCAATAAAAATACGCGTTAGAATGTCTAAAATGTTTTTCGTGTCACCTCTGTGCCGCCATACAACCAACAATACCTTTAGACCTGTATCTATCCTCTTGTTTCTGTTTCAAAGACGATCTTGCATCATGGGCAAGGACCTCATGTTATGAAATATCAGGCAATTCATCGAAGAAGCATTTTGTCCGCTTTATACATTTGAAGGTACCGTGAAAAAAGAGATAAAAATTATTTTACCACAATGATGTCAACATAGTTTAATTGAATTCAGTATCACAATGTAGGTGTGTGTTTGGAAATTTATACTTAGAAGTTACATGTAAAACGTTACTAACAATGACAAATAAAACGTTGATCAAATTAGTAAATAATTAATTACAACTTGACCTTGCAGAGTAAAAATCAATGATATAGAAAACAAAATTTGCAACTTCGTTATTAGAAGAAATAAATAAGTAAATAAATAAATAAATTTTAAATAACAAAAATAAAAATATTTTTTTAAAAAATATGGGTACATGTGTACGTGAAACACTGAAATTAACAATTAAGGCATTATGGTAATTATTTTAATACAGGTACACATGTATCAAATCTATAAGTTGATCAATAAACGTAAATGAAATTCAAGCTACATGTATAAATGTATTTTAGGTTTATCTATCCCCACGCCTGGGTTCAGTGACGCTACTTAAATGACCATATAGTGTGCTGACGACAACATATGTTAAAGTGACCGGTGTATTTTTTGTAGTGGGATTTCAGTGAGATTTAAATGTCCAGTTTGTAATTAGGGCGGGGTTTGTTGTATTACATACTGATGACCGACAGTTTTTTATGTTACATGTACAGCCACTGGACATTGGCTATATCGGGTTTGGATTCTGTTATGATGCTGTTAAGTTTTAACCTAAAAATTTATGGAAAATGTTGAAAGAATTGTTAATTTTTATTCTTTTGGATATTTTCCTTGTCGTAAATGGAACAGTACAAATAGTGGTAGGATTGTTTTATTATTATTATTATTATTATTATTATTATTATTATTATTATTATTATTATTATTATGTGTATTTACATGTATATCCAATCCCTACATTTATTGAATTACAGGGGCCAAAGACGCCCAAATTCCTTCAAGAAAAAAACACAAAATGATATTTAAAAAACCATTTGGATATAAACTGACGTGTGTATGTGGGAGGGGGCAATATTTGTGTATAGGGGTTACAGGGTAAGTGAGTGAGACAGAAAGATTCAGAGTCTAATCAATTCCCAAATTCTGTGTACTTCATTATAAAAATTTTAGAAAAAAGTACAGATATTACTTTGCTATGTGTGAAAATAAGTTTAATACTGATATTTTACGCCAGAGTCAAGATTTCCTCGTTGTTATGTGCTGTTTTGCACCGCACCAAAAATGTTGCATTAAAAAACGGCACATACAAAATTATATCGGTCATTTTTCACGATGAACAATTGCTTTTCTAAACAGTCTCACAACTCGAGTTGATTTGACCAATTCAAAATCTAGTATATGTTTACAAATGTTTAAAGATCTATGTTTAAAAAAGACAAAAACATCGAATTCATGCAGAGATTGTTATTTCTTAATAAGGCGATCCAGCGGATTAGGACAAGCTCCAAGAAATACACAATAGCCCGATTATGTCCAGATTTATATATTTTATATAGTGCATGGCAATTATTTACTCGATTACATGTATTATAGCATCTTTAGATTTTTCGTTATATGTCTTTTGAAATTAGACAATGTTTAAGAAAAAAAGTACAAATCAGAAAAAAAAACCATATACATTTATGTTTATTATCCTTATTCAGTAGTACATGAAACTGACCAAACAATGCGTGCGCAAAGTGTTGTCATATATTATTTTTTTTTAATTTAAACATAAAATACATTCAAAAAAAGTATATGACAATATATTGTCATATACCATTTTTGAATGTATTTTATGTTTAAATTCACATGTGACAACTTTTGAAAGAATACAATGTAACTATATATGTTATAAGAAAAATTTCCTATTTGTTGAGTTTATTCAATTTCTAATGCATCTTATTTGTAACGCGAATTTTTATTGGGTTTTCCGTCTAATTCTGCATTATATAAACCTAACTCGTGTTACGTTTTTCTAAAAATTAAAATATTTGGTCCTTCTTTATCTGTGCACATTTGAATGTATTTTGGCAGAATTATTATTATTATTATTATTATTATTATTAATTTTATTCTTATTCTAATTATTATTAATTTATTATTTATTATTATTATCATTATTATTATTATTATTATTATTATTATTATATTCTTTCAGTTATAAGATACTTTGATAAACTTATTATTATCTAAAATTAACGCATCGTTAATTAAAAAAAATCTATTTAAAAAAATGTTTAAACAAAAAGTTCTTATGGACATACTATTAAGGAAGAATAGAAGAAAATTCATGTGAATTTAAGTTATGTTACTGTATATGTGTATTTATCAACCTTTGATTGTAAAATAAGTTGTTGGTATGGTCTTTTCAAATGTAGTTTAACCAAACTACTTGGGGCATTTCCTTCAGTGCCCTTCCAAAGTCAGTCAATATGTGTGTAAGTGTTTTTCTTGTATTGTATGCCCGTTTCTATCTTTAACTTGTATTCTTTCATGTCTTTGGTTGCTCGTTGTTTTAGTTTCATGTTTTTCGGTGACAAATTTCCTTCCTTTTATAGCCTATTTTTATTGTTAAAGAATTTATCACTTTATTATACTTTTTGTGATATCCCGCGTCGATATGGGAAAAATCTTGACTGTTGAGTCTACCATCATTCACGTCAGATCTAATTTTTTAGCATTACAGGATATTGCAGAAAAAATAATGATTTTCAATTTAAAAGAAAAAACTGGCTAACTTTTTCTCTTGAAATAGCCAGTCACTAGTAAGTTGAAGTTCAAAACTCGGGAGAACTAAAATTTTTATTATTTTTAAAAACATTATTATCATGCATAGCAGACATATTGTGTTAAGTTTTCCATCTCATTTTTAATATATATATATATATATATATATATATATATATATATATATATATATATATATATATATATATATATATATATATATATATATATATATATATATATATATTTTGAAATAAAATAATTTATGTATAAATTAAACAAACCAGATTGTAAGAGATATATAAATAAATGTTTATTTTTACTAAATATCTATTGATCGTGTTAAATCTCACTTCAACCTGTCCTATATTGTAATTCCTAAACCGGCTTACAGGTGATTAGTTTTCTAAAAGAAAACAAAATATATAAATCCTCTTACGTTGTTCTCACGGCAGGATAACATATACCCATTGTGCTCGTGTTTATGAATGGGGACACTTGGAATGCAACTGTCATGTGCTACTTTCGAATTTTTATGAAATAATACAATTCAAAAGTAGCACATGACAATTAATTTCATAAAAATTCAAAAGTAGCACATGTCAGTTGCATTCTAAGTGTCCCATATAATTAATTGTCATGTGCTACTTTTGAATTGTATTATTTCATAAAAATTCAAAAGTAGCACTTGACACAAATACACATTGCAATTACGTGTAGTTCTATTTCATACCAAAGTTCATACTTACCGGTTTTTGCCATTTGTTCTTTCCACATGCGTTTGTGGAATGGTATGTAAAGCATAAATAAAAAATCTTAAGAATATACGATATCTATAATATATTTTGTAATAGAAATTTGATATTTTTATTTTTATTTGTGCTTTAAAAACGATTACACAGACAGCTTTAGTCATTTCTTGCTGGTGTTGTTTTTACATCATTTTAATGTTTTCAAACTGGCTAAAATAGAAATTGATTGTCTGAATCCATGAATTCCCCGCTAAGTGAAATAGAAGGATGTTGGTCAGCATGATGGATATTTATAATATATAATTGATTTGTTTTGTAGCGACTTGTTCTTAGTTGCTTTGCCGCTGTTAGATATAAGTTAATAGACTGCAAATTCATTGATGCATTCATTTTATGGTTGTGTTTTGTTTTCAAACTCCTCATTCGGACGAAATTACAACTTTGGCGGTTTGTCATATTATAAATTTTTGAATATTTCATTCAGAAAATTCAAAAATTTATAACATGACAGGTTAACAATATCATACGGCGGCACAGAGGTTACACAATTTTTTTTTACTGCGTGCTCACGCGGAAGCTATTGCGTTGTCACTTTCGCGTGCTCACGTGAAAGTTGTCACTATCGCGTGCTCACATGAAAGTTTTCGCAGTATAAAAATATTTTTCGTGTCACGACTGTGCCGCCGTAATATCAATACTGCAACCGCATTTTTTTCGATTGTTGTTTCTGTATCTAAAAATTAAAGAGATTGTTGGTTCATAAAAAATGTTTACTTCACATCAGCAATTTTCAGCAATTCAGAACGAGACAATTTTATTTACCTCGAGGATTAATCTGAACACAAGTTCATGTGGTGCGTGAGTGTGCATAAGTTTTTGATCTGGAAAGTACACATGGCGTCCTTTTAAGTGCTAATCCACTACAAAAAACACCTAGTAATTGGCTATGACAAGGAAAACCTTTCTCACTTGGAGTCGACTGGGATCGAAGCTTCAGCGGAAAAAGCTGTAAGGCTGTTGCCCCAAGCCAAAAACTCCCCAACACTGCATTTTACCCTAAATCGTATACAAGAATTTCAGATAAGAGTTTTTGCGACATTTGTCTACTTCTGCTATATTTCTGATTTTAAAGATTATACAAGCGTATATTTTATTTGTATGAAACTGCAATACAAAATTAACTTGTAAAATATCCAAGGAGAATTATATATAAAATAACTTTCTGCTTAATACTCCTTATCAAGCATTTGAAATTTTTTGGATAACACTCGTTGTCTAAAAATCATCCCGTAATTATTACATTTCTAATACACCAGAAAGCCCATTTTACTCCTTCATCTAAAATACAATTTCATCCTTTTCAGGGCAACATTGATCTCCAGTGTCAAGATATATGGGTTCTCAGGGACGCACATTGTAATTCTTGTATTTAATTCAATTTTTTCATTCCTCTCTATTTCAGGGCAACAATGATTCCCAGTGTCAATGGGTGCTCAGAGACTTACATTGTTATTCTTGCATTTAATACAATTTTCCATTTCTTTCTTTTTCAGAGCAACATTAACATACAGTGTCAATTACAAGATAATTGGTGCTCAAAGATATAATTTGTTATCTATGTATTTAACACAATTGTTCATTTCTTTCCCTTTCATGGCAACAATAATTTACAGTGTTACGATGGGTGGTTTCTCAGAGACGTATATTGTTATCTTTGTATTTCATACATTTTATATGTCTTTTCCCATTCAGGGCGACATTAATCTCCATTCCGTCAAGATAGATAGATGTTCCAAGATGTACATTTTTATCCTTGTATTTGATACAATTTTTCATTTCTTTCTCATTCAAGGCAACATTAATCTTCAGTTTCAATTACAAAATGGATGGTTGGAGTACAGATACGTCTTTGTTTTCTTTGTATTTATACTTTTCATTCATTTGTTTTTCAGGGCAAGATTGATCTCCTATGTAAAGATGGATGGATCCTTAAAGACGTTCATTGTTACAAAGTTTACAAGCATCCCATGTCCTGGGCGTTTGCACTTAAAACTTGTCGCAGGTAATGGTCAATTTATAAATATCCGTTTGTTTCGGCTTAACATTTCTAAAAAAATAATAATAATAATAAGATTCACCTTGTCAAAACCTGAAAAAAATTAAAAATTATTTGGTTCATATACAGCAAAAGGAACGAGATTTGTTAATACATAGTCAAAAAAAGCTAGTATTGCCAAACAGTGACGGTGTCTTCCTACCGTGAACTTTTGTTCTTAGATTAGTGATACTTCTACCAAAAAGAAAAAGTAAATTTGTATTAAAATTGTTAACTAATTTAATCATTTTTTAAATCACCTAAGTTTCATTTTTACAGGAGACGTCATTGGGTACATTTTGTTTTAATCCTTACTTTTCCTTTTATTTGTACCTTTTCCAAAGACTGGGCCACGGTCTTCAGTTAGAACCCAACATTAAGGTTGTTTGAAGCATGTTCTAAGTTTATGGTTTGATTTTATTAACAAAATAACATTATGTCAAATTCATTTCAGTAATGATGGAGAATTGGTACAAATACTTGATTCTGTAACTAACAAGAACATTGGAAATATCGCAAAAAGTCACGGGATTTCCCGGTATTGGATAGGTAAGTTTCCTGTGTCCAAACGGAGTCCCCAAAAATATTAATATTAAATAAATATTACTCCCAATAGAGCTCTGCCCTGGACCTGCTGAGGACCTTTAGCAGCCCCCAAAACTTCTTGCCACTGGGGACTTGAGCCTTCGACGCTCGCAATATATCAGACGATGAAATTCTCAACCCCGTCCCCTTTCAGCGTCATAAAATTCTGTATCCTCCAATGAAACAAATATCTGTTTCCCAGAGTTTTAAGTTAATTGATGCGTCAATTCTCTATGTGCCCCTGGTGTTCTTAAAGATCTAAAATATTCCTCGTTTTTTTTCGAAATCACGTGGGTTCTTTCTTGATAAAGAATATTGTTATATATCATAATTTATTTTTTCTGCATGAAGTAATTAAATATATATATATATATATATATATATATATATATATATATATATATATATATATATATATATATATATATATATATAATATGGCAATAAAACCAACTTTGTTATTTAGGTTGTCTAATATCAAATTTCATTCATTATTATTAGTACTCAAATCATTGGCTGGAACTACAATCATTGTATTTCTCACAGGATGACACGTGGCGGGAAAGTTAAGGTTTCTATAATTCTTTGATTGGCCTAAGAATGTTTGTATCTAATTAAGTCATTTATTTATGTAAGTATACCTTATGGGAATAAAAAAGCTTCAGGCTTTTGAAAAATTAAAATAATAATTGCAGTTAAATGCACGGGTACCTAAGGAAAGGATTTCTGTCGACCATCAGAAGCACTTTGTACACAAATTTTTCCTAGAAAACGCAATAAACTTTAGACTGATGTTATTTGTAGATAATGAAAACTTACTCATTGACATGATAACAATGTATAAATGTGTGGTATATCTGTAGTTTGCCTATTTAGTATAGCAGAAAACGAATAAAAACTATTTAATCTTAGGTGATAATATTTTTATTAAGGATTTTTTAAAGCATTCTGTAAAAATTTCTCTATTTGCGCAAAACAAGATAATGGATTCAATCATAAAAACACATAACTCTTCTTGTTTCACATTTTCAAATCTAGATATTTACCAATTTTATTCTGTAGGGTTCATAAGAGATGTACAAGATTCATATTCTAGGAAATATATCACAGAGCAGGGATTACTTAGTATCTCAGACTCTAAAGACTGGTGGCAAGCTAAGTGGTCAAATGGTCAGAATACAACATTATTTAGTGGTTTTTGGAATAACAATGAACCCAACCTTGGTGAAGGAAATTGTGTTTCAGTACAGAAAGACACTTCAAGGGATCTGTTGAAGTGGTCATTGCACAGCTGTGAAAAGAAATTGGATTTTATATGTCAGCTTCCAGCATGCTCTAAAGGTGAGTGTATGTAAATTCTGAAGTAATATAATCTGTCTTCAATAGCATAAAGTCAATGTATTACAAACCCATATATAGTAAAACCATATTATAATTTCACTTGTTAACAAATAATGTTTATCAAATAAAATTATTTTACTTTATTTGAACTGTAAATATATTATTGTATATTACAGGATCGTAAGATAACTTTATCAACCTGCAAATCAATTTTGCAAATTAAAAGTTACATCCTGTTAATTATAGTTGTGGGTCTGAATCTAAGGAATGTGTCTAATAAACAAAAGGATTAATAATAAACTTAATTATTAAAGTCCAAAACAGGGGGGGGGGTTCAAAATTATATTTGACAATGATAGGACCAGTACTCTTTGTCTAGGTCTCGAATTAAGATGGGCGGGTCCCATATCAGCACTGGAAGGTCCATGTGTGCCAAAATTAAAAAAACTAATTTTGATAAACTTTGTTTATATTCTTGATTATAACAAATATCATGTACAACTTACAAACACTCAAGAAATACTGTTGTCAAATTGGCTGTGCATTATATTTTCATTTTCAGAAACGATCGGACAACAACAACTTTGACAAATTGCAATAAATTAAGTGACTTTGGGACTGCTTTTAATACATAAAGGAAGAGTAATCTGAAAATGTTTTAATACACAAAGGAAGTATATTATTCTAAAAATTGTCCCAACAGAAAAACAACAGGTCCATTCCAAGGGTCCCAATCTAAAATCAAAAGGTCCCAGACTTTGGACCCAGGGAATTTTGAACCCCTGCTGAAATTTATTTCTTCCATAAATTAAAAACCTTTTTTGAGTGAACAGATGGTGGGGAAAAATCAAGGTAATTAATAAATTCAGAAGAAATTGGTTTTGCAAAAAATTATGGAAATTTCAGTTATGTCCAGTACATTGAATTTATTAAGATCTTTTTTTCTTGGCTCCCAGATAAGAATGCCTTTTAACTTTTATATATGTTTAAGGTACATTTCAATGCAGTAATCGTAAATGTGTGTCGGAGAAGCAACTTTGTAATGGTAGAGATGATTGTGGAGATTTCTCTGATGAGTACAACTGTAGTAAGTATTTTATCCGAATTCAGTAAAACTAGCTGCTATAAAGGACAACTATCTCTATTTAAAGACTTTCTTTCAATAGAGACCACATGAATTTGTGATACATGAGTAAAGAGATGGTGTTTTTGGGTTCCAGTTTGTATCCAGATAGTCAGCTAATGGATTGTGGAGTATCCAAAAAACCTGGTTTGTTTGTTTGTTTGTTTTTTTTTTTTTGGTTTTTTTTGTTTTTGTTTTTTTTTTTTTGTTTTTTTTTTTTGTTTTTTTTTTTTTTTTTGTTTTTTTTGTTTTTTTTTTTTTTTTTTGTTTGTTTGTTTTTTGGGGTTTTTTTTTTTGCCAAAAAAAACTGACAGACTTGCACACACTAGGTTTTATT
Source organism: Tegillarca granosa (assembly GCA_029721355.1). Lineage (NCBI taxonomy): Eukaryota > Metazoa > Mollusca > Bivalvia > Arcoida > Arcidae > Tegillarca > Tegillarca granosa. The sequence continues at coordinate 18,058,659 of CM056594.1, read as the reverse complement.
CTGTGTAAGGTATCAACCTGAGTGGTGAGAGGAGTTATGACTTATTAGGCCACTGAACCCTGCTTTGTGTGCTTGGAGAGTTTGGGAGTACTTTCATATTCAGCAAAAAAAAAAAAAAATCCATCAATTAGTGTGCTGTTATACAACAAAGGGTATGATTTAAACCTGCAAAATAAATATAATTTCTTGAGAACTTATGATTTGAGTTAGGAACCATACTGCACACATTTAGCTTGTTGGGTCATAAGACTAACAATTTATCACATACAATCATGTGACTCTTACATGTGTAACTGCTTACAAATCAACATTACATATATAGTAACCTTTAATAAACTAATTTTTGCAGCAAAAAGGTGTCACTTTTTCCAAAGTGGGAGTTCTGGGGAGATCAAGTCACCAAACTACCCAAATTATTACAGCAGCAGTGATAACTGTACTTGGATTATTGAAGGTCCGGTCAACTCTAACATAAGGCTACAGGTAAAGTTTTAAATATTGATTTCATTTACTGCAAGATTGATCGATTGGTTTAATGGGATTTTACATTCCACTCAGAAAATTTTACTTATACCAAGACATTGCAAGCTATAGGTGAGGTGACAGAATTTTTTACCTTTGCAGTGTGCTTAGGGCACTGTTCAGGGAGGGTTCTTTAGCGTGCCACACCTGTCGTAATACTGGGCATCAGTTTTTAAGGTCTCGTCCATTACTTGCATTTCTTAATTATATAAGCTTTGTGAAAAAACAATCCTTTCTTATTTTTGAGTCTTGGTCAGACTCAGCCAGGGTTCAAACTCTGACCTTCCACATATGAAGTGAGCACTGTACCAACTTTGCTACCGTAGTGGTACAATTACTGTGCAAGAGATGCATGTACTTAGTCATATTTACAGTATTGCTGTTCAGTGACAGATGTGTCCATTTTCACAGGTTCCAATTTTTTTCAGTCACATATGTTCGAACTTACAGAAAGTTTGTTAAATAGGTCAATATTATCAGGAAAAATTCTGATAACATGTACTTGTTGCCCAAGTTAATGATAGCTGCAGTATTTCTGATGAGTTTTGTGAACCTGGTCATGAGAGCACTTTTTCCTAGTGATTGTTTCATCTGGTTTCTGTAATTCATGTTCAGACTTCAGGACAAGGCAATTATCTAATAATTACCTAGTTTTTACATTATTTATTTGTTTGATTAAACTTGTTTTATTTTTCTATAAGAAATGTAGACTGAGTAAAATTCTTTGATGTCATTGGCTTAAGTCCTGTGATATCATTTATATGAATTAATTCTTCTGTGCCATTGAGAACAAATTTACATGTAAATGGTGTTTATTTGTTTCTTCAATATGTCATAAGTAAAATCGTAATGTAAAATTTTATGTTTTAAATATTTGATTCAACTTCAGTTTTCAGATTTTTCAACAATAGCTGCTTATGATGAAGTTTTAATTTTTGTTGGAGGAAAGACAGAGGACACATCTCAGTATGTTGATAGACTGTCAGGTGTCCTTACAAATCCATATCCTCATTATCAGAGTAAAAATAATTATATGTTGGTTAAATTTTACTCATCAAAACTGAATAATGGCAAAGGATTTTCTGCTAATTGGACTACAGGTAATTATTTGTATTGTATTGTATTGTATTGTATAACTGAACAAGTTACTGTAAGCTATTAATTGCTATATTCATATGTCAAGATTAAATTTCACTATTTTTGGGTTAGTAAATATCACAAAACTTATTGTCAACAGAAACTTTTACTTACCAAGGCCCATATTCCCTCATACTGGATCAATTCATAATTCCATAAAATTTTCTATCATTGCAATTTTGAACAATATACATGTATTTTTTTTTCAAAATTACAAAACCATATTCATGATTCTACTTGTATATGCTTTTCACTAGTTTGTGTAAAACACAGATGTGAAAAATAGAGTGTAAGGTGTGTGACATGAATATTTTTCTTACATCAAGACAGCAGCAGCTATAGTGAAGAGGAAGTTACTGTTTATATTTTGTGTGTACAATTAGCACTGGGGTTCTTTTTCCTTGTGCCATGTCTATCATAACAAGATTTATCAGTTTTGAAGGTTTCATTTCTTAGGACTCGATATTTGTGTGAGAATAATGTTTAATTTTATAGAAGATTTTAGTTGTTTTTGAGTTGGACATATGTTATATTTGTTAATTCACAAGATGAGTATGTGATTGTTATATTTTTTCTGACAACTCTTGTCTAAATGGTACCAATACCACATCTACAATAATTCATATTGAAACTGAAGTATGTTGAAAGAATAATAGAATCAACATTGTTTTCTGGAATGGGAAAGCATTTTCTTAAGAAAATGGTGCCTGATTTATATCTTATGCTAGCTTTAGTGAGATTATTTCATCACCAATTAATGTAAGAATAAATTAAATTAGCTTCTGTTCATGTTGTACTAGTTTATGACCTGTATTATGCCTGTTTATGGCAAAATTGCAGATTTCTATTTTCATTTGGTTAGAAATTATTTCTCTCTCTTAGTGTTTGTTTTTATGTTTTTCCATTTAGTTTAATAAAAGTTTCCTAAAATTTATTAGTTTTTTTGTAAAATGGTTCTAAAACTATTGCTGTTATCAGTGGAGGAATCATATTTTGTTATTTTCCATGCTTTGTTACACACTTTTTTGTGTTGATGGACTTTATGTGCAAGTGAGCTTCAATGTTGTTTTTTAAACTTCTTTACTTAATGAATATATATTCACAAATTCTTTTTAGTCTCAGCAAATTTTGATTGGTCTGGAAAGCTGTTGATTGCTACAAATATAAGTCAGGAGTTAAAGTCACCATTTTATCCAGACCTGTATCTTGGTAACCAGGAATTACTATGGATTATAACTCCAACACATCCTCTACATGTGATAACTCTTCAGGTATGTATAATACGGAACATGACTTTTCCGGCAATTGGCATTATGTTTCTGGCAATTTTTTTTTTACGTTTCCAGCATTTTTTTTATTATGTTTATGGCAATTTTTTTTATTACGATTCCGACAATTTGTAGATAACTCTCATCCATATTCTGCAATTCAGTTCTTATGATAGAAGCCGGTTTACTTGATATATCTCCAGATTGCTTCCTGACTCGAACACGGAGTGGATGTGCTTCTGATTTCTGAGAGTTGCCATTGTTACTGCATGTATGTGAATTTTTTGTTAAGGTTACAGACCATCTTTATCCGTCGTTATAGACATGTTACAGTTCTTCTCGGTAGTACATACATACACAATATCTCCATTTTTCAAAACATTTTTTTTCTATAAAGCATATCATTAAAAATTACGGCTTTATTCCCTCTATTTGTTTTAGTATGGATAATTTCCATGTCTGCTCTGTTGGGTGAAACAAAATATACTAACTTAAGATTTAATTTCTGAGAACATTCTAGAGTGAATACATGTTTACTTATTAAGAATAAGAGGTTCAGTTGGGGTTTAGTTTTAACGGCCGTTTTAAACAGGTATCATTAAGGTGAACATTTTTACCTATAAAATTGTCGAAATTTTAACATAAAAAATTTGCCAGAATAGTAAAGAAAAAATTGCCATAAAAGTATTACGACATGTTTTTAAAATTGCCGGTAAAGTAATACGCCATATAATATGTTTAAATTTCAAATACCTTGTTCCATTATTGTATCAGGATTTTATGCAGTGATGATCTGTAAGTACACACATTAGACAACTCTGCAACACAGACCCCTTGCTTAGGACATGAATACTTGAAAAATTTATCGTATCAAAATGAAGAGATAAAAAAATTAATTTTGATAAAATTTCAAAATAGTGCATTGTAACATGGATGTATTATTTTAAGGAAATTTTTGCCACAATATCACAAAAAAATACATTTTTCAAAATTGAAAAATTGAAAAGATTTATATTTCCATGTTTTTTTTGTTTTGTTTGTTTTTTGTTTTTAAATTATTTATTTATTTATTTATTTATTTATTTATTTATTTCCATGGGTTTTTGTTTAAATTATTTATTTATTTATTATTGCTTTAGGTTAAAGATATTGATTTGAACCATGGTGATGTTTTAACCATAAGAGATGGTAAGGAATTTACTGATCCAGTATTGACAACTTTATCAAAAGATGGAGGACGGAAGTTGTTGTTTTCAACAACCAGAAATGGACTACATATCCTATTTAGAACACTGGACTCATATCACAAAAAGAGCCACAGAGGGTTTATGTTATCATATAAAGAAGGTTTGTTTTACACTTTTGATAAAACTTGATTTAGTGTTAAATGAAAAACAAAACATTGATCTCATACATGTATTGGTACAAATGCCTTGTAATTAGAAGATAGATTGGTTTTGCAATTTTTTTCTCACCTTCTTTATTCATATGTGTAAAACATGTTATATCTATTTTAATGTGTTGATTTAAGGTTGTGATGTTGTGCTGACAGACAAGATGGGAGAGATATTTTCACCAGGTTATGGGGGAACCAACTACCCACATTATCAGAACTGTTCGTGGTTGATTAAACTTCCTTCAGAAGAGAGAATTACACTTAGATTTGAGAAGGATTTTGAAATGGAAAATAATCATGACTTTTTACAGGTATTGTTTAGTTTTCACTTGTCTTTACCTGACCTGAAGTACATTAGCTTATGTCAAATATCTCTGGTATGAGTACAAGTCGACATCCAAATCAAAAACTTTTTAGGAGACATAAGTAACAGATGGACTAGACTTGGTAGCATGCAATGTTGATTGTTCTTTGGGCAAATTTTTTATTTTAAACCTTTTGTAGCTGGCTAGTGCTTGAAAAACAAAATAATTTTGGTAAATTTGTGTTCTATCATGTTCTATGCACCCTATGTTGTAGACTAAATCCTAAGTACATGTAGTTTAGTATACCGGTATATATATATATACATATTATTAGTATTATATGTATGTACAGTTCTGTGTATCAGAGGCGAGCTCTTGTTTCCATAGGGATATCACGCCGAGTCGCTTGCGAGAACTGTACATACATATTATACTAATGATATTTTTATCTTACAATTTTATTTTCACATAAAATAAAAACAAAAACTCATTCAGTAATTATGTAGACTTATGTACAATTTTTAAATTTTCAAGGGACTATATCTTTGCGCATTGAAACAATTGCGTCATAGAGCACGAAGTATATAAACTTTTTGTTACGTCTGTTGACCCACATTTCATTGATCGTCGTCACTGGAGCTGGAGTCAACAACAATTCTACGGTATTTTGTTTTACTGTGTGAAATATTTATTGTTTGATCAGAATTTGATTCACTATTTGGATAATAATTAAGGCAGTTTATGTACTGGATTGAACAATTTCCAGATATGAGTTCGCAAAAGTACATGCGACCTTTAACTTTGTTATGGTTTTTCTGCATTCCAATCTGATGACGTCACTCGTCGTCAGGGAATACCCGAAAGTAGTCCAAATTGTTCGCATGCGACTTTGTATCAGGCATATGCCTGATACGGAAAAATATCAGACACCCCGATACGGACTCATAAAATGTACTTTTTAAAAGAAATACTTATTTATTGTAAGATAAATATATATATTGGATATGAATAATCTATTTATGTTTGTATTTATGTACAAACTGATTTTAGCATTTATTTTTTATTATACATGTAATAGAATAAGTATTGTTTGGGCTTCATTTTGATTTACCATGTCTTATTTATTACAGATATTTGGCATATGACTGACTGTAGATAAGAACAAAGTCTATTCATACAGTATTTTTGAAAGCATGAACTTTTATTTTACTTATAGTTTCAACTTTTGCTTGGCTTAGAGTGTATAATTATGTATCAAAGATTTTTTCTTCTTTGTTTTAGGTCTACATAGGTTTAGATGATAAAGGAACTAAGACTTATCCAGCAGGAAGTCTTGGATTTACGGGAAATGTTCCACCACCAGATATATCCTCTTCTTCTGGAAAGCTGTACATAAATGCTAGAATAGATTCCATCATATCAGCAAAGGGCTATTATGCCAAATACTCCATCGGTATGTTACAAATATATTTGTACCAGCATGTGTTTCTAACTCCCAATAACAGGAGGCCCCAGTGTCCGAGTGGTCTAAAGCACACAGTTACAGATCACAGTACCTCTTACAGTGTGAGAAAGGTTGTCATTTTGCTGGCTTTCTATGGGCACTCTGGTTTCCTCCACCATCCCAGAACTGACCATCTCAGTATAAGTGAAAGAATCTTGACAGTGGCATGAAACACCATTACTTCACTAGATTAACTTCAGTAACAGTAATAGATAGATGGCATATTATTTATGATAAAACTCTTCAAATACTCACATACATGTACCTCAATGGCTAGGAAAAAATGAAAATAAAAAAATTAGGGGTTTATTGTCAGAAATAAAATTTAACTAAGAAAATTAGACATATTTGCTATTTTATTGCATTGTTTTACCTCCAGGGTTTACGTTTTAGCCTTGAAATTCTTCCATTGCATCTTATAACAGCTGTACTAAATGTTAGCTTTGAAGTATAAGAAATTCATTGTAAAGAATATAAAATTTAAGAATTTTATAATATTTTTTTATAGTTTGCATTTATGTTTTTATTTTCTTCTCCAGGTTGTCCAGATCCTAAGTTTAATACCAATACAGACATAACACCCTCTGTGTCTAGGTTTGATTTTGGAGTTCAGTTTAATGTTACTTGTCGCTATGGTTACTCCTTTGCTGCTGAAGAGTTCCTGAATGCAGATAAGACTTCTATGTCTTATGTTGAAATGGAATGTTTATTTGGAGGAAAATGGAATGTCCACAAGATTCCACAGTGTCAAGGTGAAATATTAATTTAATGTTTTGACTTAGTTCAAATTTGAGGAAATTAGTTAACTTGGAATTTTCAAAGTTTTAGCAGCCATCTTTGTGTTCAGTTAATAATTACTTTTTTCAAATCATTACCATTATGTATCTATGTAACACTATGTATGCTTTACAAGTAGCAACAAGTATAACATCATACTTTTTAGTTGAAGAATAGCCATGGACTGGTATAAATAAAAGTCAAGATTTTAAAAGAACAAAAAAGGGCAATTTTGTTAATGGAAATTTATTCCTTTGTTTTTATATTGTAGTGGTTTACTGTGGACAGCCACCATTTCTTCTGAATGGCTACATTTCACAATCTACAGGAGTTGTCTTTCAGTCAGTAGTTACCTACAGTTGTTTAAATGGATTTACACCAGATGGCAGCACCTCAGTATCTTGTCAGTCTGATGGATCATGGGAAGCCTTACCAGTTTGTAGAGGTAATGTCCAATTATTTAACATTCATTCATGCATGTGTTTTTTTAGAAGCAAATAATTTTGATTACTTTGATAATTAATATACAGAAGTTTTGATAGCTTTTAATTTTTTTAAATAGTATAAGTTGTAAGATAAAGTAAACCAGATGCGAATTTCTATATTATGAAAACCATGCGTAATTGGACAAAAGGACAACCATAGCTAAAAATTTGCCCAATTTGTAATTTTTCATAGCACTGACAAATGTTATATTAACTATTGATTCATTTTAACAGTCTAGTAAATTTGTTTATATTTTACTTACCATCAATTGGATTTATTTGTAGCGGTAGATTGTTCACCACCAGCTGATATAGACAATGGATCATATTCCATTCTCGAGGGGAATGGAACAGAATTTGGAACTCGGTTGATTTATACCTGTTACAGTGGATATCAGATTGTTGGAGAACCAGTTTTATTTTGCTTAACAAATGGAACCTGGAACAACAAATATCCTTCTTGTTCAAGTAAGAGTATAAAATTTGACCAACAACAAATGACTTAATTATTTATAAACATGGTAGGTTGCTTCAAGGGCAAGGGAGATATTTCAATTAAGAATAGAACATAAAGAAATGACATTCTTTTTGTCAGTCTTCATGTGTTATGAACGACAGTGGGCTGTCACAAATTGCATGAACGGCAAAGCCTTTATTTTTTATTTGACACAATTTTTACTGATAGAATACAAACATGTGACCCTTGAATCTGAAATCAGAGTCTATCAGTTAACTTTTATCTCTGCATTTTCTTTCTAGCATGGACAGTCTTCTCTAAGATTGAACATCATTTTAGTTGATTTAAAATAAAAAAATGAATGCAAATATTTACAGTGCATCATTTTTTATCTTCCAGAACTGGAGTGTGCAGTGCCTGTAATTCAGCATGGTTCTTTTAACACATCTAGTACATTTGCACAGTATCAGGACCGACTTAAATTGTCATGTGACCAAGGATATGAAGTCAAAGGTCAAGTAAACACCATCACATGTGGTCAAGATCAGACTTTTGGAAACAGAATCCTGGAATGCATTGGTACGTAGAATATATTTTAAAGAATATGAAATAGTTTTAATTCCAGGATCCTTCACTAAGATTTGATCCAATCTACAGTGAAGGGGCTACTTTAAGGGACATATTGTACCATGAAGTTTTTTCTTTTCCAGTATTGACACCATTGTTGTTGATATTTGATTAAGTTTGATGTATAGACTTCTTATCATGAATGGATGTTGCAGTATATTCTGAAGATTTTTTTAATTTTTATGGTAAATAAAGAAGAGGTTTAAATTAAATTTTTTGAAATTTTAGGTATTACAAAACAAAATTATATATTGATCAAGCAAGCTTGCATGCTCCAAATGAGAAGAAGCAAGTTTTTCAATGTAAATTAAAGTGAGATTCTCTGTACAACAGCTTTCATATAAATATGTAAATCTGTAAGTTCAGAATCAATGTTTATGTTTTACCTTACATTATTGTTTTGTCTGCTTTATGATCGTACCATTCGTGATCTATCAGTTATCTCCCTTAGATTAGGACACGGACAATGATTATGAGTGGAGTGCAAATCACTAAAAATAACTTATATTTTACATTTCTTTTAAAAGATAAGATTTTAGCATTCAAAATATGTTCAGAATGATATTACACACTCTCACTGAAATATAAACCAAAAGAATGCTGGTTTTAGAATTTATTTAACATCTCTAACACTCTAACACTTATTCTGTGGGATGTCATCTTGAATGCAATGCAAAGAACTTTGTGATAGTTACTGTATTCATATGGTTTTGTTTGTGTGAATAGTCACTGTTTAATGGTGTGCTTGCTAAAGCTGTACACTTTTAAATGGGCCTCTGGTCAAACTTGCTTTTAAGTCTACATGTTTCTTTTTTTCTTTCTGAAAATTGCAGACATAAATGAATGCATGACTGTAAGGAGTGCGTGCAGTGTTCTAGAAGACTGTATGAACACAGAAGGCAGCCATACTTGTTCTTGTATATCTGGTTACTATAGAAACTCAACTGGAAACTGTGATGGTAATATAGACCAATCAATACACTTTTTCACACAACCTCAGTAACAAGATTTTCTCATATACCATTGATAACTTGAAGTCATTCTGTTGTCCCAACAATTTTTTTTTGTAATCCACTTGTACTTTTACTTAAACACTACCTTGGTGGCTCAGTGTTAACACATCTGCCTTTAAATTGGGAGGCTTCAGGTTCAAACCTCAGTCAGGTCATAAATAATACTTTGTAAATTTGACACAGTTTCCTTACCTGGCACTCAAAATGAAGAGGATAGAACATTGACTGGTTCACACAGTGCTAGGATAATGTTACTTGGAGCGTAGTGATATCTACCGAGACTGTATATTTTAAAGGAAAAAAGTTATTAAAAAATAAAAAACTAAAAATATTTTGCCATTATGAGTCCCGCAGTCATGAGTTTTAAAATCAGTGGCCCTTAAGCATATATCACTTGTTTTATATGTCTTTTTGTCTTGAAGTCTGTTGTAATGTGTACTTAACATAGCAGATATCACATATTGGATATTGAATCAAACAAGTTATTACTGGAATTGGTTATGTAATATTTTCTCATACCTTTCCATTCAAACCTCATGGGATGTTGATAATGTAGTACTTAAACTTTCAAATCTCATTTTGAAAATTTTATTTAATGTTTCAGATGTAGATGAATGCAGCACCAATAATGGTGGGTGTAGTGAAATTTGTGACAATACAGTTGGAAGTTATGCTTGTAGTTGTCAGAATGGTTACACACTGTTTACAGAGAATGGTACTGAACAGTACAACATAGCTTCTGGTGAGACAGGCTTGTTGTCTGGTGATGTGTACCATATAAATCATACATGTGTCCGTAAGTCTATTCTATACTGTTCTTTTCTGTTCTATTATTTCTGTTGTTTTATTCTGTTCTGTTCTAGGGGCATCAGTGGTTGAGTGGTTTAAAGCACGCATACGGATCACAACGCCTCTTACTGTCTGGGTTCGAATCCCACTCGGGACACATCCTAGTGTGAGAAAGTTTGTCAGTTCCTTGCCAAAGATTGATGGTTTTCTTGGGGCACTCCAGTTTCCCCCACCATCCCGGAATTAACCACCTCGAAATAAGTGAAAGAATCTTGGCTAGGGCATAAAACACCATTACTCCACTCCACTCCACTCCACTCTGTTCTTTTCTATTCTATACTGTTCTATCCTTTTCCTTTCCATTCCATTCTATTTAAATTCACTTAAGAACTAAATTTTGAGTACATAAAAATATCACTCTGTATTTTTTGCTCACCTGAGCACAAAGTGCTCAAGTGAGCTATTGTGGTGAGTCATTGTCCGTCGTGCAACGTGCGTCATCCATCGTGCGTCAACTTTTGATTGTTAACACTACTGAGGCTACAATTTGAGTGCAATCTTAATCAAACTTTCTCAGAATGATCCTCTTGACAAAAGCTAGCTCAGGTTTAAATATGGGCCATGTTGGGTCAATAAGTAGGTCACTAGGTCAAATTATATAAAAACCTTGTTAACACTCATGAGGCCCCAATTTTAGTCCAATCTTCATCAAACTTAGTAAGAATGATGCTTTGACAAAAGCTAGCTCAAGTTCGTATATGGGCCATGTTGGGTCAATAAGTAGGTCACTAGGTGAAATTGTAAGAAAACCTTGTTAACACTCCTGAGGCCCCAATTTTAGTCCAATATTCATCAAACTTAGTCAGAATAATCCTCTTGACAAAAGCTAGCTCAGGTTCGTATATGGGCCATGTTTGGTTAATAAGTAGGTCACTAGGTCAAATTGTAGAAAAAGGCTAGTTTACACTCCTGAGGCCCCAATTTTCATCAAACTTAGTCAGAATGATCTTCTTGATATAAGCTAGCTCAAGTTTGTATATAGGCCATGATGGGTCGATAAGTAGGTCACTAGGTCAAATTGTAAGAAAACTTTGTTAACAGTTTTGAGGCCCCAATTTTAGTCCAATCTTCATCAAACTTAGTCAGAATGATCTTCTTGACAAAAGCTAGCTCAAGTTCGTATATGGTCCATGTTGGGTCAATAAGTAGGTCACTAGGTCAATTATATAGAAATCTTGTTAACACTCCTGAGGGCCCAGTTTTCGTCTAATTGTCATCAAACTTAGTCAGAATGATGCTCTTGACAAAATCTAGCTTGAGTTCATATATGGGCCATGTTGGGTCAATAAGTAGGTCACCAGGTCAAATTGTAGAAAAACCTATTAACACTCCCGAGGCCCCAATTTTAGTCCAGTCTTTATCAAACTTAGTCAGAATGATCTTCTTGACAAAAGATAGCTCAAGTTTGTATATGGGCCATGTTGGGTCAATAAGTAGGTCACTAGGTCAAATTAAATAGGAACCTTGTTAACACTTCTGAGGCCCCAATTTTAGTCCAAGCTTCATCAAACTTAGTCTGAATGATCCTCTTGACAGAAGCTAGCTCAAGTTTGTATATGGACCATGTTTGGTCAATAAGTATGTCACTAAGTCAAATTGTAAGAAAACCTTGTTAACACCCCTGAGGCCCAATTTTAGTCCAATCTTCATCAAACTTAGTCAGAATGATCTTCTTGACAAAAGCTAGCTCAAGTTTGTATATAGGTCATGTTGGGTCAATAAGTAGGTGGCTAGGTCAAATTGTAAGAAAACCTTTTTAACACATATGAGTGGTCAGTTTAAACCAATCTTCATCAAACTTAGTAAGAATGATGCTCTTGACAAAAGCTAGCTCAAGTTCGTATATGGGTCATATTGTGTCAATAAGTAGGTCACTAGCTCATAATATAGGAAAAATCTCTTTTAAAAATAGAAGCTCCAGTTTGCCAAAATCTAGCTGAGTGTACATCATTTTCAGGTGAGTGTCCAAGGCCTTCATGGCCCTCTAGTTGTGATTCTACTGCCAGTCCAGCATATTTATCTCCCCTGATCTGCCCTTGATTTTATGTGAATTTGTTATTCAAATGGGTTAACAATGACCAAAAAAATTTACTTTCCTTAAAGTATGCTTAATTTACAATAGAACAGAATCATTTAAATTTGTCTCAGATATGTATTACCAGTTTCAAATACATCATTCAGAGAATTAAAGATTTTAAGCTATGTATTTTAAAATGAGTTTGACTCAGAATTCTGGAATTTTCTTTTCAATTTTATATGTTATTAATATGACATCCACCATTCAAGTTTAATTTATGTTGTTGTTTTTCTTTAGGTGTACAGTGTCCATTATTGCCATCTTTATTGAATGGATTTGCCATGAATGGAGATCAAACATCATACCATTATGGAGACAAAGTTACTTTCCGATGCAATCTGGGTTTCATTTTGATAGGAAATGATACAAATACATGTAACAGTACTGGACTTTGGACAGAAACATTTCCATCTTGCCAAGGTGTGTTGTCTGACTTAGATTAATGTGAGAAAAAACATGAGTTTTACGTTATGATTGCTATGGTGAAGTTAGATATTCTTTCATGGGGCAAATTTTCAACAACAAAAATATATATACCGTATACGGGGTAATTTTTGCGTTTTGAAATTTTCACGGTTTTTAGTATAAAAACCCTCTAAATTATTTTGGCGTTTTTATAATTCTCGGTGTCTCTAATTTAAAAACTATTTCTTTAGTCTGTGCAATTTCAAATCAAAAATTTTACCCTGAATACGGTATAACAAGTTAGACTCATGTGTTATTTATTGACTCTGGAAGCTACAAGCGGAAACTAAAATCCAGAAATGAAAACGGTAATTTATAATATTTGATATTTTATTTCACATAAAGACACATGTTGCAGACTGAAAATAAAACATGCAATGAATAAAATCGTCATTAATAACTGTTAACACCATTAACATTTGTATTGAAATATTTGCGCTTTAATTTTTCGTGGTTAAAACGCAAAATACCGCGAACAATTCCCATTATACGGTATTGCTTTAAGTTGATATTTTGTTGTGCATGAGCCATGTATGAAATTTTATGAATGTTTGCAAATTCTTTTGTATTGTGTTCTTTTATATTGTATTGAAATAAAGTGGAAATGTAATTTTTTTTTTTTTTTTTCGGGGCAGAGGCGGGTCTTTCGAAATGCTATTCTTTAAAATAATGCCCCTAAGTTACTAGTGAAAAAAAATAATCTGTATAAAAAGGACACAAAAGAATGAAAAAATTAATTGTGTAAATAAACAAACTAAAGGTAACTCGATTAAAAAAAGAAATATGTCCAAAAATAATAATAATAATAATACTTGTAATAATAATAATAATAAACATTATTGCGCAAACACAATGTGCAATATTATTTATGTCCATACAAAAAATGAAATAATAAATAATAAACAAACAAATATAAAGTGATTTTGATAGTTGCTAATGTATGTATACACTGTACTTAGAAGACATAAATGTTTTTTTTTTCAGTTGCACAGTGCCAAGTAGTTATTCCATCAAACTTAGTTAACCCACCATCTGTTACTAAACTGGATCCTGTGCCTTATAAAGGTTTCCTGTTATTTACTTGCAACATACCTGGAAAAGGTGTATTAATGAAGTCAAGACAATGTTTGTATGATAGAAATTCTGATCAATACAGAATGTTTGGGGATTCATATGAATGTGGAGGTATATGATTTATATGGTTAAATATATTTATTCTCTCTCTCCAGGGCTTGACATTAACTTTTATACCAACTTGCCCGTTCAGGCAAGTGCAACTGAAAATTCAATTGCCCGCCTAAATTTTTTACTTGCCTTACAATTATTTTGTTTTTTTTATTTTCTTTCATTTCAGGTCTTAAAATCGGTAAAAAAAGACAAGTTAATCCTGTATTAACCATTTACAGAAGACTGAATCAATCTTGTTTTATTAAACTGTTCATAAAATCTTCATGATTGATGTTAACTTATTATTTTGACTTTACTCACTGTAGTTTTAATTCAGAGGGTGATAAAAAAGCTTATGGATAGTTATACCATCTTAAGTTTTGTAAAGCGATGTTCCTCTTCAGATTGCTAAAAAAAATGACAACATCGACTTTTGTTTTAATTCGTCCATGTTTACACTTTCTATTGTCAACAATAGACGAAAACGTATTCGGCGCTCTGATTGGATTAAGTTGAGTGATATAAATAGAATAAACTAATCAAATATCTCATTTTATACATGTCACGGTTATTTACCACAGGTTCCCAATTTAAACTCTAAGAGTCAAAGAAAATATACAGAAGTATGGTGTGCACTTTAACATAGAAAATCTGAAAAAAAATTTCTCAGAATTTTATGTCAAAACAACAATTTTAATCATCTATGACTAAAATTTTCACTTGCCCCATCGGACAAGTTTAATCTGAAGTTTACTTGCCCGACCATCAGTTTTACTTGCCCCGGGCAAGCGGACAACCATTAATGTCAAGCCCTGCTCTCTCTTTCTCTCTCTCTCTCTCTCTCTCTCAATCTGTCTTAGATGGTTATCTGGCTGTCATTGTAATAAATTTAAAGGTTTGCATGGTAGATCAGTCTGCTTGTACTCCAACCTTAGGTCTGTACTTTTACTGTATAAGTAACAATTAGTTCTTACTAGTGCAAAAGCAGATTAGAGGCACTTGTGCTAACTCAGACATAGGATAAAGCTGAATTAATCCTTGATTTTGCTTAAATTTAATTTGAGATTTTAATTTTTTTTTAGAGTTTAAAACTATGCAACTAACCATAATATAGCTTTTTTTTTTGCTTTTTTTTTTTAATTCCAATTATTCACTTGTTTTTCTGCGGTTTCTCTGGTTTTTTCTCCCCTATGCAAGAAATTGACCATCTAGAAATACAATGTACCGGTAAGTGAAAAAATATTGACTGGCACCCAAACACCTTTGCTTCGTTCCACTCATGGAATGACCTCTTATATAATCAAACAATTTTATTGTAAGCAAATAATAAAGAAAATCATTGTGAAGATTTCAGTTATTTTGTGGTTTAAACTATGATCCTCAATTTTGAAAGCCAGCACATTTCAATTTCATTATAGACTTACATTTTTTATACTTGCATTATTTTTCAGTGATCGACTGTGGTGTACCTGAACAAATAAAAAATGGATTTATAACATCTTATGACAACACAACATTTGGAAACCAGTTTAATGTAAGCTGTCAGGACTTTTACTTGTTGCATGGCAACAGTAGTCAAGGAGATTTAGTTGTTCGTTGTCTAGGTGATGGATACTGGGATTATGGCAATATTAGATGTTTACGTAAGTTCTTAATTTTATAAATATTTAACCTATTCACAAAACAATGGAATTCGCCAGTGTATCATGTGAAACCTCATAGCGTTTGTGCGGGACAATTATTTTTATTGACAACGGAATCGCTTTCCCGTAATAATGACGTTTTTTCGGGAATATTTGACGCAAACGTTATCCATTTCATTCCACACAAACGTTAAGAGGTATTGATCACGTGGTACACTGGCAAATTCCATTAAAAATTGTGAGGATATATTTTGAAAAAAAATCAGTGTAATGTATATGTGTATTTGAAACAATTTGAAATGTATTCGGTCTTATATTTTTTAGATTTCCATGTTATTGTGTAATTTTGTTCAGTTTTTCTATTACAATAAAATGAGCTAGTACTAGGGTTTACCTTGCACTACACATTTTTTTTCGTGAGCCTGTAAACTTCTTACATTTTCCTCATTTCCTTCAAATCTTTTAGATATATGAGTCATAGCATAATGCATACAAGAAGTCTTTTTACATAAATTTTGTTTTTGGGGCTGCAAAAGGTGATATTTTAGAAGTGCTCTTTAATTTATAAAAAATTGTTCAATAAAGCACTGAAAAAGATATTGAACATTTCCTGAAATGAATGATGAAGCCCAATGGCCTCTTTTTCTGATGAAATTTAAGAGTTTAAAAAAGGTTAATAAAATGTCAGAAAGAGTTATTTTATTAGCCCCTGAAAATAATACTTTACCTTTTTAATTACCTATAATGAATAAAACTTTACTCTTTTTTTTTTATTATTCTTTTTTTTTTTTTATTCTTTTATTTTATTTTTTCATTCTTTTTTTTTTTTTTTTGGTCATTGTATACTTACCTCAAATGTCAATACATACAACATGCAACTTTGAAAAATTTGAAAACATTTTATTTCTTCATAATAAATGTGTTCATTTTCAGCCATGAGATGTTCTGACCCAGGTAGACCTCTTGGTGGCAGTAAAGGAGCTAGTGACTATTCTGTGTATAGTACAGTTACATTTACCTGTGATAGACCAGGATTTCGGTTGTCGGATCCATACCCTATACATTGTATACCAAGTGCTGATAACCAAACACTGGTCTGGAATTCATCAGTTCCTACATGCTCAGGTATCTTAAATTTAATGATGAAAATAATGATGTATGATAATTTTTTTTTTTTCAGAAACTTATAACATTTTTGTATCAAGTGGAAAAGTATGAAATTACTGCACTAATTAATTACCACATAACTGATCTTCCTACCATCTTATACCAAACTTAATTTTTTACAAATTTTCCTTTTTCTTATGATAGTATACCGGGTAATGCAGTGAGAATGAGTATTGATGATACTAATGCTCACTTTGACACTGATCTTTGAGACTGCCTCAGTTGCTCATGATAGAGCATCTTTCTTAAAAATGTGTTCAAACCATGGCCATGTCTTTAAAATATGACTTTAAAAATTGGGATATTGCTTCTTTGCCTAGTGCTCAGCGTTTGGAAGACTGGGTATCATCTGGTTCACTGGATACCAAGATAATGATCTGGAGGAGTGGTATTTTAGCTAGTCTGTGGCATGCTTACTCAGAGAGCTAGCACTTTAACAAAAAGTTGCACTTAAGTGTGCAATAGGTACAGGGCAGGCCTAAAAAACATTCACACATCTAACCCATAAACAGACTTGTTCTTAGGTAAATCCATAGAGATTAATAACTTTTTTCTTGTTGCAGATAGCTGAAAAATAGCTGATGCAATGTTAAACAACTTCACCGCCAACAAACTAACCAACTGATCTTTGACCTCTGTCCCACACACCTTTGACTTTGAATAGTGTCCCTAATATATATATATATATTTATTTATATATAGTTTTCATTTGTTTAGTCAAAGTGAGTGGTAATAACAGCTTCCTGTAGTTGGAATTTATAGAAAGAACTTACAAAAATTTTGATATTTAATAAGTTACTTATCACAGTGAATGGGGGGGGGGGAATAGATTTTCTATATTTGTATTACAATGTGTTGTGATTAGGTGAGGCATAGTTTTTTGAAATTGTAATAAATTGACTATATAAGTCCTTTTTTTAGCTCACCTGACCAAAGGTCATGTGAGCTTATGGCATGGCGTGGCATGTGTATGTGCCTGTGTGTCTGCGTCGTTAACACCTATTTTCGACTTCTCCTCCAAAACTGCTGGACAGATTTCAATGATACTTGGTCAGAAGCATATATGGGCCGGTGCAATTCAGATTTGTTCATGGCGTTGCCATAGCTACCAAAACTAGGTCAAGGTGACCTAGGGGTCCAAAAATCTTAAAAAATCTTCTCCAAAACCGATGATGGGAGAAAAAATCTGATGTGATATTTGGCTTCTCTAGGGTCTTAAGCTTATAGTTCATTCATTTCGTGAAATTTGGTCGAAAAATGGGTTACGCGTTTTTGCGTTTAATTTTAAAAATTTCGTAAAATGGCTTCAAATTGTTATAAATTGACTATTTGAACAGATAATGACATGGGGTTTTCAGTTTTGACTTTTTCTTGAAATGACCTTTAAATTAGGGTCAAGTTCACAAATCAAGGTCTTGACCTAATTTGTAATTTATGCAGTTTTAGGCAATTTTCTTGCAAATATTAAGAGATACATAACAAATCATTGTTAAAATGATCAGCATGACAAAATTTAAAAAGGTACCAAGTTTCGTAACTATATGATAATCCATGTAGGAGTTATTGCCCCTGAAATGTTATTTTTGGCTTTTAAATACCACAATTGCTAATTATCTTGAAAACTGTTAACTTTTTGTATAGACAAAAAAATTAGAATATTGTAGGTATTGTGACAACGATCATTTTGATATATGGTTCAAAGTCATATGTTCAAAGATCAAGATCACAGCTGCAAAAGAAGACATAAATTGCTAATTATCTTGAAAACTGTTAACTTTTTGTATAGGCATGTATATTAAAATATTGTAGGAATTGATATGGGGATCATTTTGATATATGGTTTACGGTCATATGTTTAAAGTTCAAGGTCACAGCTGCAAAAGAAGACTTAAATTGTTAATTATCCTGAAAACTGTCAACTTTTTGTACAGGCATATATATTACAATATTGTAGGTATTGCAGCAACGATTATTTTGATATATGGTTCAAGGGCATGTGTGCAAAGGTGAAGGTCACAGCTGCAAAAGAAGACATAAATTGCTAATTATCTTAAAAACTTTAACTTTTTGTATAGGCATGTATATTAGAATATTGTAGGTATTGACATGGTGATCATATATGGTTCAAGGTCATATATGTTCAAAGGTCAAGGACATAGCTGTATAAGTATACTAAAATTTGTTAATTATTTGAAAATTACTCATTGCATTACAGTAACTTCATGCATATTATATATGCTACTTATAAATGAAATGTGACTGGATATATTTCTGATTAGGTTTTGTGGAAGTTCTTAACCTGAGAAAACTTGCAAAGTTTCTGTACCTAATAAATTGTCTTTTGCGCTTTGCAAACAATTGTGGATGTATCCTCAGGTGAGCGTTAAGGCCCATGGGCCTCTTGTTCAAATTGTCTAATACTTGTCTGAAAAAAAGGATTTATTTATATAAATAATCAATGAAAAGGAAATAAAATTAGATAGTAATGCCAAATTGCTCACTACATACCAGTAATTTCTACATGCCCACTACATAATTTCTATGCTCTATATTATTTGTTTCAGATAAAACACCACCAGTTATTACAGGATGTCCAGCGGAATCGTTAGCTGTGAAGATGTACAGCAGTGCTGGATTTATCATTCCATCTTTCACTGACAACTCTGGATCAGTGTACAATGTCACTGTAGAACCGTCTGATTTTGATCCATCAAACCCAGTTCTTCAGAATGTTTCTGTTTTATATACCGTCTATGATCATGTTGGAAATCAGAAGCAATGCCAAACACATATAAGAAATATAGGTGATTATCATGATAGTAAAACTTACACAAAGGATTTGGCTTGTTATGAAATGAGTGGCATAAAGGAATAGTGTTATATTCCCCAGGAAAGATTTTTTATACTTATTTTAAGTATATATCAATTCAGGGATGGTGGAGGAAACCAGAGTACCCAGATAAAACCATGACCTTCATCATGCAAACTGAAAAACTTTCTTTCAGAGATCAATTTACTACAAAGATACCGTTAATCTAGGGTCTGATATGATATAGTGATGTAATCATGCAAGTGGTTTGAAAAATTTATACTGTAAACATATTATTTTTTGTAATGTATTAATTTTTGCTTATTTCACAGTCATTCTATTTTCATTTGTCATTGGTTTTGCAAAGCAAAAATTAATATTATAATACTGTAAATAAATATGTTATAGAAAATCTAGTCTGTTTTTTTAAAAAAAATGTGAAAATGATTGATTTCTTAAGGTGACAATTAATATACATGAAAATAAAATTTATAGTTTTCAAATTCATAAGGACCATGAGGCTATAATTTTTCTTTTCTAGTTGAGAATATCTTATTAAACCAGAGTTGTTAAAAGTCTTTGTTGTATGCTCTGCTAATCACATTCTTTTTTTTTCACTTAATACAAATTCAGGTGTAAAGAAAATTCACTGTTTAAAACATTCATTCATTGTCAGATCAAGAAATTGATATGGGTTTTTAAGCAAAGAAATCATTCTTTTTCAGATGAAACTGCTCCCGTTGTACAGTGTCCAGACTCTTATATAGCTTATCTGTATGCAGAAGATGAATCAAGAACCATAACTTTTACCAGAGCAGACTTTAATGTTACTGATAATGTTGGAGTTAATTCCTTCACTTTCAGCCCTGATTCCGTTAATGTTTCAATTAATACATTAAACAAAGCCTTCACCATCAAAGCAACAGCATCAGATTTTGAAGGAAATATTGGAACTTGCTATTATCAGATCATGGTTAAAGGTAGGTAGCCAAGATAGTAAGTGGTAAGTAGAATATTGACCTTGCTATTATCAAATCATGGTTAAATAGGTATCCAAAATAGGACAGTGAATGAATGGGTTAATGAAGAAAATAATTGAACTAATGCTAACATCAGATTGTGGTTATAGGTCTGTATCCAAGATAAGATTGTGAGTGAGTGAGTTAGTAGATTATTGAAAAAAATCTTTGTACTAACTATTATATCAGGCCATTGTAAAACTTAAATGAAGGGGGGTTTACTTCCCAGTGAAGATATTTTCACTAATATTGACTCAATAATAAAAGTACAGTTTTGCTTCAGAAATTTACTGTAGTAAGAAGACTTATCTTTATACATTATTTTATACCAATATTTATAGGTAGGCAGTAAGTGTTTTACATTTACAAATTGCAGGGTACATGTATTATTATTATTATTATTATTATTATTATTATTATTATTATTTGAATGGATAACAGTGAACAGTTGTTTGAAAATTTGTGCATCATCACTTATGTTACATGTATATCTTAATTACTTTGGAACACTGAAAGTGAATTATCAAAAAATAAAAAGAAAGTAAATGGCATATCAATGCACTTTTGATATATCACAAAATTTCATCTTCACCAGCTAGTAGATCATTAATGTCCACATGCAGTCTTTTGATTGTTGAGTTCTTTCAAATTCTTTCTTTAAAATTTTATGTTGTAATATTTAATCTAATTCATGATAGGTGTCACAAAATAACCAGATTTATTTCTTATTTCAGCTGTATCCTGTTTACCATTAAGTTTGCCAACACCAGTGCATGCTTCCACAAATTGTTCATCAAAAGACAATTCCACAGGCTACTACTGTGAAGTAAGGTGTGACCAGGGATATTACTTCTATGAGAAGTTTGAAAATGAAGTATTTGTTACTGAGTGTAATACTGGAGGAGATTGGTCCAATAGATATATACCATCTTGTGTTGGTGAGTTTTTATAAACCCTTCTTGAAAGAGGTTGATTGGGGCTGGGGTTGTATGAATATTATTGTGTATGTCGACTGTCTATTTTCTGTCCATTTATTCAGACATATTGTCTGATCCATAAATTCTACATGTGTGGATGGATTTTAATCAATGTGGAACAGTTGTAATTCAAAACAATATGATTTGCATACAAAAATTCAGCATTGTAGATCAAAGGTCAAGGTAGCAAGGTCAAATCGAGAGAGAGAAAGAGAGAGAGAGAGAGAGAGAGAGAGAAAGAGAGAGTGCTTTATTCACTCACTGATATGATTTTACTTCAAAGTCAGCATTACTCCACTTATAAATGTTACCAGCTCTAGGTGAAGTTTTTATCACAAAGTATAACAATGAAGGAGACTAATCAAGCCATAGCTGACATGTTTGGGTCAGTTTATTGACAAGTCTTTTTTTCAATACATGTACTAACATTTACTATCATGCATTAGTACATGTATATAGTGATATAGTGAAGAGATTGATAAGATTGGAGTTTAGTTCATTTGAGTTAAAAAAAACATTTAAAATGAATTTTAGATATATTTTTGTGTCGCCTGACTAGGCGACAAATAGGGATTACTTTCGTCGGCGGCGTTGGCGGCGTCCGGATTTCCTTGTCCGGAGCATAACATTGGTGTTGTACGTTCAAATGACTCCAAACTTGGTGTGCATGTTTCTGGCAATGACTCGAAGTGCAGTGCACAAGAACCGCAACTCTATTTTTTTCCGTTTTTAGCTCACCTGGCTTTAGCCAGCGTGAGCTTATGGTATGATGCGGCGTGTGTATGTGCGTGCGTGCGTGCATGCGTGCGTGCGTGCGTCCTTAAACTTTACATTTTAATCTTCTTCTCCAAAACCACTGGGCCAAATTTGATGAAACTTGGTAACCATTATGCCTGGGTGAAGCCTTTTCAGATTTGCAAAAATGAAGGAGTTATGTCCCCTTGGGGCCCCATAAGGGGGGGAATAGTGAAAAACTTTAAAAATCTTCTCCTCTGAATGTACAAGAGATATACCTTAGTTATTTCATTTATACCATCCCTAGGTCATCTAGTTTCAGATTTGCACAAATGGTAGCCATGAGGCTCAAAATGGGGAAATTATAAGGTACTAAGTGGGAAAATTGCTTAAAATTATATATTTGTCACTATATCTTGAAAACAATTGACTTTTTGTATTGGCATGTATATTAGAATATTGTAGGTATTGACATGACAATCATTTTGATATATGGTTCAAGGTCATATGTTGAAAGGTCAAGGTCACAGCTGCAAAAAAAAAAAACTTAAATTGCTTATTATCTTGAAAACAATTGACTTTTTGTATAGGCATGTATATTAGAATATTGTAGGTATTGTGACAAAGATCATTTTGATATATGATACAAGGTCATATGTTGAAAGGTCAAGGTCACAGCTGCAAAAGAAGACTTAAATTGCTAATTATCTTGAAAACTATGAACTTTTTGTATAGGCATGTATATTAGAATATTGTAGGTATTGACATGACAATCATTTTGATATATGGTTCAAGGTCATATGTTGAAAGGTCAAGGTCACAGCTGCAAAAGAAGACTTAAATTGCTAATTATCATGTAAACTATGTACTTTTTGTATAGGCATGTATATTAGAATATTGTAGGTATTGACATGACGATCATTTTGATATATGGTTCAAGATCATATGTTGAAAGGTCAAGGTCACAGCTTCAAAAAAGACTTAAAATGCTAATTATCTTGTAAACTTTGAACTTTTTGTATAGGCATGTATATAAGAATATTGTAGGTATTGACATGATGATCATTTTGATATATGATACAAGGTCATATGTTCAAAGGTCAAGGTCACAGCTGCAAAAGAAGACTTAAATTGCTAATTATCTTGAAAACTATAAACTTTTTGTATGGGCATGTATATTAGATTATTGTAGGTATTGACATGACAATCATTTTGATGTATGGTTCAAGATCATATGTTGAAAGGTCAAGGTCACAGCTGCAAAAAAAAAGACTTAAATTGCTTATTATCTTGAAAACAATTGACTTTTTGTATAGGCATGTATATTAAAATATTGTAGGTATTGTGACAAAGATCATTTTGATATATGATACAAGGTCATATGTTGAAAGGTCAAGGTCACAGCTGCAAAAGAAGACTTAAATTGCTAATTATCTTGAAAACTATGAACTTTTTGTATGGGCATGTATATTAGAATGTTGTAGGTATTGACATGACGATCATTTTGATATATGGATCAAGGTCATATGATGAAAGGTCAAGGTCACAGCTGCAAAAGAATACTTAAATTGCTAATTATCTTGAAAACTATAAACTTTTTGTATGGGCATGTATATTAGATTTTTGTAGGTATTGACATGACAATTATTTTGATATATGGTTCAAGATCATATGTTGAAAGGTCAAGGTCTCGGCTTCAAAAAAGACTTAAAATGCTAATTATCTTGTAAACTATGAACTTTTTGTATAGGCATGTATATTAGAATATTGTAGGTATTGTGACAAAGATCATTTTGATATATGATACAAGGTCATATGTTGAAAGGTCAAGGTCATAGCTGCAAAAGAAGACTTAAATTGCTAATTATCTTGAAAACTATAAACTTTTTGTATGGGCATGTATATTAGATTATTGTAGGTATTGACATGACAATCATTTTGATGTATGGTTCAAGATCATATGTTGAAAGGTCAAGGTCACAGCTGCAAAAAAAAGACTTAAATTGCTTATTATCTTGAAAACAATTGACTTTTTGTATAGGCATGTATATTAAAATATTGTAGGTATTGTGACAAAGATCATTTTGATATATGATACAAGGTCATATGTTGAAAGGTCAAGGTCACAGCTGCAAAAGAAGACTTAAATTGCTAATTATCTTGAAAACTATGAACTTTTTGTATGGGCATGTATATTAGAATGTTGTAGGTATTGACATGACGATCATTTTGATATATGGATCAAGGTCATATGATGAAAGGTCAAGGTCACAGCTGCAAAAGAATACTTAAATTGCTAATTATCTTGAAAACTATAAACTTTTTGTATGGGCATGTATATTAGATTTTTGTAGGTATTGACATGACAATTATTTTGATATATGGTTCAAGATCATATGTTGAAAGGTCAAGGTCTCGGCTTCAAAAAAGACTTAAAATGCTAATTATCTTGTAAACTATGAACTTTTTGTATAGGCATGTATATTAGAATATTGTAGGTATTGTGACAAAGATCATTTTGATATATGATACAAGGTCATATGTTGAAAGGTCAAGGTCACAGCTGCAAAAGAAGACTTAAATTGCTAATTATCTTGAAAACTATAAACTTTTTGTATGGGCATGTATATTAGAATATTGTAGGTATTGACATGACAATCATTTTTATGTATGGCTCAATGTTATATGTTGAAAGGTCAAGGTCACAGCTGCAAAAAAAAAGACTTAAATTGCTTATTATCTTGAAAACAATAGTGAGTGCGGAAGGTCCTTAGGTGGTATAGATTCAAAATTGTATCCGACATGTCTGTCAGAAATCCAAGATGGCTGCCATTACTATAAATAGCAAAAATGCAAAAAAGGCCATTTTGGGTTGATTTTTGTACTGATTTTGTTGAAATTTGAAACATAGAAAATAGATGTCGGGGGATAAAACATATATAACAGGTTTTTCCTTACGATTTTTCGTTTGTGTAATAATTACGTAATATGCAAATAAGGTTTATTTTTAGCCATAATCTTTGAAAATCTTCTTCTCTTAAAGTACGTGGCCAATTGAAAGGATATGGAAGTGTGGAAGGTCCTTGGGTGGTATAGATTCAAAATTGTATCCAACATTTCTGTTGGAAATCCAAGATGGCCGCCGTTACTTTAAAGTAGCAAAAATCGAAAAATGGCCATTATGGGTTTATTTACATGTATATACTGATTTTGTTGAAATTTATAACATAGAAGCTAGATGTTGGGGATAAAACATATGTAATGGGTTTTTCTGTACAATTTTCCATTTTTGCAATAATTATGTAACATGCAAATAAGATTTATTTCAGCCTAAATCTTCTGAAAGTACATGGCCAATTGAAAGAAATTTTATGATTCATTGCGCTTGAAATAATAGAAAATAAGGATATTGCTAGTGAGTTTGTTTACATTTTATTGATTGAATATATTTAAAAAGAAAAAGCAAAGAACAAATAAGGATGTGCCAGGTGAGCGATACAGGCCCTATTGGGCCTCTTGTTGAATTATTTGATTTTTATAGAGCATTTCTTGTCCGGAGCATAACTTTGGTGTAGTATGTTCAAATGACTCCAAACTTGGTGTACATGTTTCTGGCAATGACTCAAAGTGCGGTGCACAAGAACCACAACTCTATCTTGTTCCGTTTTTGAATTATTTCCGTTTAATTGATTTTTACAAGAAATGTGAGCAATGAGTGCTGTGGATTTGAAGGAAAAACTGTCCTTCATTTGGAAAAAATGTCCTTCATTTGGATTTGTTTTTTTTGTAATAGATATTTTTTTTTTTTTTTTTATTAGGTCAAAACACACATGTAGTTATAACAATATGTTCCACAAATACAATCAATACTACAGTAATAGGCTAACCATTCATAATTATATATTAGTTAAAAAAAAAAAAAAAAAAAAGAAGGAATTTATATTTAAGAAGTGTTGATTGAGGAGAATATAGCATGTAATGTTTCCCATTGTTTCTGTATAAAATTTGCTTTTGTCATCGAATACATGTGTACAGAATATTTTTCAACTTGCATGTAGTCTTTCATCTAGTTAACAGCACCATTGAAACTAGGAATTTGTTTCTTAATCCTACACGAATGAATATAGTGTCTCAAAATAAGAAAGCACATATTTATGATGTAGTTAAATTGATTATTACAGTTAATTCCAAAAAGATAGCTCCGAAAATTTTTTAATATGTTCATATGAAAGATTGAATTAACTGTTTCTGTAAAATTATACCAAATTGTTTTTACATAAGTGCATTCAAAAAATAAATGCAAAATTGTCTCCTTTGCTTCTCCGCAAAAGGTACATAGTTCTGTTTCATATAATTTCAATTTAAAAAGCTTGCTGTTTGTAAAATAGATTAAGTGATTTATCTTAAATTGGAAAGATCGTAGTCTGGTATCGTCAGTAATTTTGAATGGAAGCTTATATATAAAATTCCAGTCTTGTTCGTCTATGTTCACTTGAAGTTTTGAGCTCCAGGAGGTCTGTGCTTTTTCATTTTTTTCTTTCATGTTTTCAATAAAAATTTTGTAGAAAATTTTAGTTGTATCTTTTAATTTTAAAAGTTCGTAAAATCTATTTCTGATTCGATCCAGTTTAGTTGGTTTCTGCCATAAGATACTTTTCCATAGTTTTGGTATACAATTAATTAGTCCATAAAAATTTATAACATTCATTTCAAAGCCAATATTTTGATCCAGAATATTTTTATTTATAAAATATCCTTGTTCATCAATAAGATCATTTATGAAGAATATTTCTCTTTGACTTAAAAGTTTCCAGAATACCATCTTTCCATCAATTTTTATATCCGGGTTAAACCATAACGGTTGGGATAATATTTCTTCTGGGGTTGTGGCGACAGAGTGGTTCTGAATGAAAAACCAGCTTTCCAGAACGGATTTCCAGAATTCATTAAAATAAATGCCTAATTGGTCATAACATTCTTTACGTAAAAATAAAATATTGTTACCACCAAGTTTCTCCAGATCGTCTGTTAAGAGGAGTTTCCAAGCAGATGTATTTAAGGGGTCTACAAGTTTCTTTATCCAAGACATTTTGAGTGTACGAGAGAATGATTGAATATGGGGAACTTTTAAACCCCCTTCATTATAATCATTAATCATGACATTACGTTTTATCTTATCAGGGCCATTCCAAATAAATTTATATATGCTCGACTGTATTTCTTTCAACACCCAATCTGGAGGATCCGGTAAAACTGAGAAAACTTGAACTAATATCGGTAATGCAAGTGTTTTCACAACCGTGACTTTTCCAAATATAGATAGATTTCTCACTGACCAATTGTAAAGTATGTTTTTGAATTTAGCAAGTTTTTCGAAGAAATTTTCATTATAAAAATTTGTAGCCTGTAAATTATACTTGATTCCTAAAAGTTTAAATTTACCATCCCTGTTCCATATTATTGGTGTTTCCGTTCTGTAAGTTTCGTCACAACCCCTTTTTGCCCCAATCCAGATAGCCTGGGTTTTATCAAAGTTTGCTCTCAAACCAGAACATTTTGAAAAAGAATCAACAGTTTTGAGTGCATGGTTGAGGGAAATGATATTATCTTCTATTACGAGTGAGGTATCGTCTGCATATTGATTAACGAGATATTCACTATTATTTATTGTGATACCTTTAATATCGGGGTTGTTTTTAAGTGATGCACTTAAAAGCTCTACGGATAGGATAAAAAGATAGGGAGACAGGGGGTCACCTTGTCTTACACCACGATTTAATTGAAAAGATTCAGAAAAGTAACCATTATTTAGAACAAAACTGATGGCATCGTTATAAAACGTTTTAAACCAACATAAAATCGATTCCCCAAAGCCCAAGAATTTTAATACTTTTTCAATAAAATGCCATTCTAAAGAATCGAAGGCCTTTTCAAAATCCAGGAGAAGCAATATCCCTGAAATATTTTTTTCTTCCGTTTTGTCAATCAAATCCATGATAAGACGAGAGCTTTCACTAATATTTCTGTTCTTAATGAATCCAGATTGAGTTTCTGAGACGAGTTCATGAATAAACTTTTTCAACCTTTGAGCAATTGCTGCAGATGGGATTTTATAATCAACATTTAATAAAGATATTGGGCGCCAATTTTTTAAATATTCTTTGGGTTTATTTTCTTTGGGTAAACATGTTATAATTCCCTGTCTTTGGGTTATTGATAAAATTCCTTTTTCGTATCCCTCATTTAATGACTTTATTAAAAATTTATTTAGGTCTTGCCAAAAAAATTTATAAAATTCTACAGTAAAACCGTCTAAACCTGGGGACTTTCCATTTTTCATTGCCTTGAGAGTTTCTGTACATTCTTTATAAGTAAGAGGACCTTCTAGGGTTTGGCTTTTTTCACTATCTAAAACATTTAGGAACGGATTATTGGAATTAAAAAATGCATTTTCGAGATCTTGGTTTAGCTCTTTATTAATTTTGGAGGAATACAAATTTTCATAATATTTTTTTTGATTTTCTAATATCTCTTGCTGATCATATATCTCTACACCATTTTCTAATATTAATTTTGGAATCAGCTTATCCACAAAATTTCTCTTTTCTAAATTACAGAAATATCTAGTGCACTTCTCACCGTAAACTTTCCATTTAGCTTTAGCTCTTGTTATGAGACCTTTAACTCTTTTTTCTCTTATTAATTTTATTTTTTCTTCTGTTATTCTAATTTTTTCCATGGTATTATCATCTGGATCGGAGTCAAAAAGTTCTTTAAGGTTATTTTCTAATTCTTTTTCTTCATTATTATTTTTTTTCTTTATAAAAGCTGAATAAGAAATAGTTTTACCACGGATCATCAATTTTAACGTTTCCCATAGCATTTGATAAGTTATAGAGTATTCTGCTAAATTATTATCATCATTACTGTATTGTTGGAGAGTATTACATATACAATCTTTTATCATTTTGACGTATTTGTCATCTTGTAAAAGACTGTTGTTAAATTTCCATGTACCTTTACCTCTATCCTGATTTAAATGTGATACTGACTGGACAGTGATCGGATTTATAGCTTGGTTCAATAGTTGTGTTAACTACAAAAGAAGCCAGATCTGATGAGACAAGGAAATAGTCTAACCTGCCCATTTTCTTATTCGGTCCCCTCCAAGTATGTTTTTTTGTATTTGGATTCTTTTCCTTCCATATGTCCAAAAGATCGAGATCCGAAATCATCTGACGAATTTGTGTATTTGACTTTATATTATTTTTATTTCTATAGTTTAAGGTATCAACATCGTAGTTTAAAGCAACATTAAAATCCCCTCCTATAACTACAGATGCATTACCAA
This sequence comes from Tegillarca granosa, assembly GCA_029721355.1. Lineage (NCBI taxonomy): Eukaryota > Metazoa > Mollusca > Bivalvia > Arcoida > Arcidae > Tegillarca > Tegillarca granosa. The sequence goes on along the minus strand of CM056594.1, from coordinate 18,028,909 downwards.
AATATTCAATTTTTTCTTGTAAACACTTGAAAAACTCCGGTTTATCATCATTTGGACCGTAGACTGCTGCCAGAGTCAATCTTTCTTTCTGTATAGTTATGTCTAATATTAAATAATTTCCTGATTTATCCAGTAGTTCATCATGAATTTCAAAATGAAAGTTGTTTCTAAATAAGATGACGACCCCCCTACTGTTACTGGTGTGAGAGCAAAACCTTGCCTTAAAACCCCACTCGCTTCTCCACTGACTTTCAATAGTTTTTGTACAATGGGCATCGATAAGAAATATAATATCATATTTGGACCGATATCGGTCAAATATATCCCTTCTCTTAATTCTATCTGAAAATAAGCCTCGACAATTAACACTTCCTATTCTTAATTCATTTCCGGCCATTTATAATTTGAGTATTCTGAAAATAATACAATAAATACTTGTTTAACATTTTATAATAAATGTGTGTATGACCATAATGTTTATAAAGTAATTTCCCACCCTCATATTTAGCCCACCCTATCCCCAAAAAACCCGTATTTCATATCAAACCATAATTTTGATCGACCTGATTTTTTAATTTGTTTTGACAATTGTTTCGCCCTTTTTGCTGTTTTCGCCTTTTTGATATCTTTCGCTAAACCAAAATAATCGTGAAAAATCGCTTTCTTGTATTGATAAATGTGCTCTGCACTCTCAAAAATTTCATTTTCACTATTTATTTTACATGGGTAGAAGTTTGAGAGTACACATTCTGGTCCTTTCACATAATATTTACCATCTGAAAAAAAAATATAAGCTTTTTTTTTTTTTTTTTTTTTTAAGTTTTGATACACATCTTGAAAAACACATTCAAATATAAAAACATATGGTACATTGCCACTTATTAATCAAGTGTATTAAAAATATACTGGACATGGTATGAATGAAATCAACCGAAACAAAAAGTCAAATGACCTTGAGTGGACTGTATTCACTCTACCGAACGTGTTACACGTGTACCTGGTTATATATACCTTGTGTGGAATGTGAGTACTGGGGTATCCTACGGGTAAAATATAAATTGAAGTAGGAAAAAAAACATACTGAAAGCACAACCCAATATTATTTCAAAATGACATACATAACTTGCTAGAGTAAAGTCAAACTTTTTTCATTCAGTATTCTGTTTTTATTTCGACCTTAAAGCAACAAAAGGATGGTCTTTTAAATAAACTAATTTATATTTCTTTCTTTCCGTCTCGGGTTTGTTTCTCAGTTCTTGTAACAGTTGTCTTCTCAATTTGCTAGCTTCAGCAACTAGGTCTGGGACAACACTATATCCTGTACCTCTATCCATCTTTTTACCCGCTTCGATAACATCATCCCTGTCCATTAAATTAACAAACCTCACAATCACATTTCTTTTATTTTCATCGCCCCCCGGTAGCCTGTGGACCACCTGAAAAACCTACATTTTTTGCAAAACTCTGGGACATTTTCAGTTTATTTTCAAGGAAATCTCTCTTTCATTTCGGTCTCTCTACTTCTTTCTTTTAAGGACCCATCAATACCTCGAACAATTACATTCCATTTGCGACCCCACATTTCAAGTTTTAAACGTTCTAATCTCTCACCTTCTGTGATCCCCTCTAAGCGGGGAATGTCCTTCTCGGATATTTCTTTTACTTTTTCATTTACTCCTTCCACCATAAAATGTACTGAATTGAAATTTTCCTTCAAGGTTGAGACCTCTGTTTTCAAATCTTCTATATCTTAATTCAGTGTTACATCTTGGATAGCAAAACATTCGGCAAAGTCCTTTCCTTCATACTTCTTTTTTGCTTTGTTAATTTCCTTTGTTGACATTGTTAGAAAAATGGGGGGTGTTTTGTAAAAGACAAGTTTTTTCAATGAAATCAGGGTATGGTGTTCAGAATTGTTTATCAAATTCAGCAGAAGCACTTTCAATATAAGTTCAGATAAACTAATATGAGTGTATTTCCTAAAGGGCTCTTCAAATTACTTTTTACCTGGAGAGCTGATAAAAACACGTCTCACCTGACCGCCATTACCCAGAAGCCCATTTTGTTTTCAGAAGTTTTATCCTAGTTTTATTCCAGGGACATTAGCAGTTTCAGGCATGTGGCCAGAAATTCAGAGATAAAACTCAGTTCATTGACCTAAGGAAAAGTAGCATGATGGCATTGTACCTGACATCTATTGAGTGCATCTTTTTCTTTACACCCCTCATTTCAGTTGCCATTTCTTCATAAGAATGATAACACCAGTGAAATGTCCTGATCCAGTTATCCCCTAGGTAGACTGGGTCCCAGAACAAAATTACAACCGTATGCAGGGAATACGACATATGATATCAGTTTTGTGTTTTGCTGACGAAGTGATTATAGCAGAACTTAATTAACTTATACATTTTATATTGTTAACTTCAGTTTGACATTTATTAGTCACTTCTATATTAAAAACACCTTAACACACTTGGATGCCTGAGTAAATGTAAGGTGTGATTTGATACAATGGCTGCTTACAACAATAGGTGAGACAATACCTCTCACCATTGAGTCCCAAATCAGTTGATTATTGGGACCTGCAAAATTTGTTTGCAAAATCGAATACTTCTCAAAATAGGACCTCCAAAAATTGAGACCTTTTTAATATAGAGTTAAGAACAAATATTGTTGGGACCTGAAAAATACCTCTCAAAATTGAGTACCTCTCGAAACTGAATCCCTCGAAATCGGGACCCGACTGTACTATGCAGTGTCAGACGACACATCTGTTTCAAAGAAACATATCTAGTTCTTATTTACTCATTCTTTATTGAAATCTCCCTATTTATAATAGACCTTCAGCAATTAATACAGACTTTCTCAAACTGCCACTATGTCTGACCTTAATGGGATTCAAACCTACTTGTAGGTGGTGAGAGACACAGTTTATCCAAAATCAATGCTTTAGACAACTTGGCCACCAAGTCCTGAATTGTCTAAGGCTTGTATTTAATATTCTCAACAAATTTACCTAAAAATATTTATCAACATTTGTATTGTGTTTATTTCCCTCACTCTTTTCTTTTATAGTTACATTTTGCATTCTGAAATCATATTTATAACAACTTTATTCCAGCAACTGAAGCTACAAGCTATGTACAAGAATATGATTTATTTTATGCAACTGAAAATGAGACAGAGCAGTATTCTTCCCAGTGTTTGACATTATATCGGACATCATTAGAAGCCAGGCTAACCAGAGTGTCCAGTTCATTGACAAATTTGTGTGTTTTACTCGGACAAACAAATAATGTCATTACTATTGCTGGGTTAAGTCTGTCATATTCCAGTTCTAATTTTACACAGGTAAACTAACAACTTTCTATATTAATTTTCAGCAAATTTTCTGACTTAATATGTTCATTGGTATCTCTGGCAACACTTTAATCTTTAGCATTTATCATAACAAAACCAATTTATTCCATATAAACTTGTTGCTCCTGATTTCATGTTTCTGACAATTAATCAAGATGGGTAAAGGGTGTGTCCTTACCTTGAGCTAAGGTTATATTTTTATGGTCAAGGTAATTGAGGATGTCACTTTGAAAATTGTGTCGACATTACTTATTGATCCCTTAAAGCTGCATTAAGTTTTCCAAAGAAAAAATTAAAACGGTGCTAATCTAATAAATGATGTTCCTAATGAACAATGTTACATTTGGTTCAACAATAAAAGCTCTAATAAATACAGAAATTACAGTATTTACCCAGCGAGATACAGCATTTGGGATCTAATATTAGAACATTGTTACGTCATCAAAACCCGGGTCATTTAAACACAACTATCAAAACTGTGAAATACGATAAATTAAACACAGAACTTGTTGAATTTGTCATTTGTGACTTAGTAAAGGATACATAACACCATTTCAAATACATCTGGATATTATTGAAGGACAATTAATGCAATCTGTCATGTTTCACCTTTGATTCAAGGGTTTTCCGTACATCCGTGCGCATGCTCCAAGCTCATAATTACCATCGTAAAATACTGACCAACCGGTCAGAGGATTCCATTTATTTACAGCTAAAAGAAATGAAATTTGAGAAAATGAATGTCACGGATCGTGGTTAGAAGATATCTATTTTTAAAAAAATATATTTTTAGAACATCAAAAGAAATTCAGAAAATTGAAAAACTTAATTCAGCTTTAAAAGAATTTGGTCAGAGAACTTTTTTTGTTATTAAGCGACCATCATTTATAAAAGGTTAAGGATACAAAGGTTCTTTGAAAATTATGTCTAGGATGTAAAATGTTGTTGCTTCATGCTCCATGTCATGATCTTGGGACTGATGTTATTTTTGAAAGTTACAGTAATGAAGAGCTTGTTGGAATTATTATGCATTGTATAAATGGAAACAAATACAATGTATATTGACCACCTTTTAGGGAATTCTAGTTTGAATTGAGCAATACAGATTAGTTTACATAATTTATCTGAAATACATAAAGGACTTCTGGTATAATTGTGTATTTTTTGTTTTGTAGTTTTCGCTGAAATATAACATCCAGTTTTTACCAAAAGGTTTAAAATATTTTGATTACTGTGTAGACCTAACAAGAAGAAGCTTTACAGGACTTACAGATGCCATAAAAGATCTGAAGTCAGTTACTGGTGTTAATGGCTGTCTTAATGTAGAGACTACAACCACCACAGTTATAAAGGACGAGGAAGATTGTCCATCCTACCTGAAGTCCAGGATTCTAGGCAGTGGAAGGAAAGTTTGCTGTATGAAATTTAATTTTGAAGACACTATGTAACTGATTCCCCTTCATCACTTTTTTAAATTACCTATCATCAAAGCATTTACAGTCCCAGATTTTAGTTTTAGCTTGCCTCTAGAGGACTTGCTTAAACCCCTGGCTAATTCATAGCATTAGTGGCTGAGTGTTTAAAACACACACTTACAGTTTGCAGTGACTCTTGCTGCTCAGGTTTAAATACCACTCAGGCTGTTCCTAGTGTGAGAAAGTTTATCATTTTGCTTGGTTTTCTTTGGGGTACTCCAGTTTCCTCTGACATTTCATAACTGTTTGTCTTAACATAAGTGAAAAACTCTTTTATTCTACTCAATTTTCTCAGGCTAAAACATCAGTTCAGATTATTAAAGCTTTCATTTTAAAGTTTTTTGATGGCAAATTTTTTTTTTTCTTTTTTCTTTTTTTTTTTTTTTTTTTTTTTTTGCTGAAGTTTTTAATGTTTTGATATACATGAGCTATATTGTTCTAAGAAAAAAATTGTGCCTGGTATAAGTTACCTTTGTGACAATAGTTTATCATTTTAAACTTTTGTATGTTGTTGCAACCTACAAATAATAATCGATAATGGGTAAAAGCTACACAATTTTGTGATGTATATGATTTTGTGCACTTTAAGCTGCAAAAGATAAAACAATTTTGTTATTAAACTTTCAAGTGTATACAGATATTTATTTTCTATTTAGTAACATGCCCACCAGGAAGTTTCAGAAATGCCACTGGTATGTGTGAGTTATGTCCCCTTGGAACCTTTAAGAATTTCCAGGGAAGTGCTTCATGTGTTGCATGTTCACCATGGAAATGGACATACAATATTGGAAGTACATCAGAAACTGATTGTGTTGGTAAGTTTAAATTGTTGTATTCAAATATTAATTTGATGTAGCCTTTTATTATTATTATTATTATTATTATTATTATTATTATTATTATTATTGAACTTTTAAAATAATGTGCTCATTAATACATTAGTAAACCTCATCTGAGGCAAAAAATCTACTTGAAAATTATGCTCGTTTAAATAATTCATAGTTTGGTTTTGTCATCAAATATTAACAGGTTAAGTCATCTAATTGTTTAGATCTAATCAGTATATTGATGTAACTATTGGGATGACATGCTGTTTTGATTGAAAGATATATGAGATATATTCAGAAACTACAAACACCAAATAAAAATGTTATGTACAATGTATCAGCTTAAAATGAAGTGAAGAGCTCTTGTTATATTTTAAGCTACATGCAGAAATGGGCTTCATTCATCATTAAGGTTACCGCCATGTTCCGAGTGTCCAGCTAATCATTACAGAGATACAGCTGATACATGTACCAAGTGCCCAACAGGAAGTAGATTTATAGGAACAGAAGCTGCAATTTCCAGCTCTTGTAGGACAGGTAAAAGGGTTAAATTAACTAGTGTAGTGGTTCTGGGTAGCTCAGTTGGTAGAGCACTCACCTGTAGTGTGTGAGGTCCTGATTTTGATCCCTGGTCCAACCCTGCATTTTTCTCCATCCTGTTACAGTTTGTTGGCCAATGTGGACATTGGAAATGTTGGACTGGCAATTGCAGGCCATATAAAGTCTATTAGTGGGAATTTAGGGTGAGATTTCCCATAGGACAACTCCCCTATAGTGTGTGAGGTCCGGAGTTTGATCCCTGTTCCTACCCTGTATTTTTCTCTTTCCTGTTACACTAGTTCAAATACTTATAATCTGAGTGGGGGTGGAATAATGGAGTTTTAAAACCCAGTCAAGATGCTTTTACTTCATAAACCATAAATCACTGACCTTTGCCAACTTTCTTATAGAATTTGTCCCAATTGGGATCCAAATCTAAGGGGCACTTCAGACCACTATCTACAAAGTTGCAGTCTTTAAACCTATAAAATTTGTGCAGGAATTTGGACAAGGACTGGTATGTTTGTTTTATTTTATTGCAATGCCCGTCTCAAGGAAAACCATTCTCATATACATAATGAGCAATTTTAACATAGAAAAAATGAAGAGAGGTCATTTTCTCGAAAGTCATGGGTAACTAAAAAGTATCACAAGTTCAAATCCTTTTTTCTCCTGTCCCTGAAGTAATATTTTTCTAGCCTGCCATTTACGAAAATAATAATTTGACTGTTTTAACAGTTTACATGATTTATAATTGGCAAATCTAGTATTATAAAAGTTTTCTTGTTGCTAATATAAATTCTTTATAATTTTATTAGGAAATTGTACATACAACCAAAAGTCCAACTCAGCAGATTTTTCCAATTATCAGTCTTATGGTGGCACTTTACAAGATTGTCAACAAATCTGTGAGAAATTTGTTGTTGGTACTGGTGTACAGTGTACAGGGTTTAGCTATCAGCGGGACCAGTCTGTATGCAGGATTCACTATGGAACACCAAATGTAATGACAAATACAAATTTTGATTATTATAGCAGAGTCTGTCCAACTATTTCACCTTCAGGTATGTTTTATAGTGATGTCCAATTGGACAAAAATTAATTATCGATAATCAGATAGGCAAAATCGATTAATAAATCAATTAATAATCCCAATTACTTAATAATTGTACATTAGTATTCAGTTACAAATAAAGCTGATTATAAGTACTTTGTTTAGTGTAAGCCAAGTGTTCTTGCTTGGTGATTGTAAGTCCAAAGTCTGTTTTGTTGCAGCGCCTTTTTTTTTTTTAAAAAAACCCAAATACCTTCCACACTTTTGACCTCATGGTCCCTAGATATAGATAAATTATTCCATTGCAATCCACCATTGTTGTTTTTAGGAGCTAGAAACAAAAAAAAAAAAAAAAAAGAACAGACTTGACTACCATCTGTTAACTAGTCAGCAATTATCAAATATTAATCTTGTGATTGATTATTAGGATTGCTGCCCTGACAACAACTGACAATCGTCAGTGATAACTGTGGCATCAATAATGTTTTAGCAGCTCACTTGTACAGGGTAAAAAATATCTGTTTTTAAACTTCAAGTCATTAGTGCCTACATATGTTGCAGCATCATTGTTGAATGCAAATGTTTTGGGAGACATTTTTGTAAGACAAAATTATAAAGTTTTTGCTATAATTTTTGTAAAGTTAGGCTGTTCTTACATTTTTTTGTTTAATATTGATTTTTCTCAACTAATACCCTGTATTTATAAATTAAATTTCATATTTTGAATTCTTTTGCAAAACTGTCCACACCTTATTTATGCAGTACCTTAGACATAATTCGTACAATTACAAAAAGTTAGACAAATGTATGGAAACAAATTTAATATAAAGTATAATGAAACTGTTTGTAACAGAATTAGCTTAGTTTAAGGTCAGTTTTGTTGTAGAGATGAATATGTCTAATAAGAGTGATTTGTATTGAGTGGAGTGGAGTGGAGTAATGGTGGTTTACACCCTGGTCAAGATTCTGTCATTTTTTATGAGGTGGCCATTTCAGATTTGGTGGAGGAAGCCAGAGAAAACCACAAATCTTAGGCAAGCAAACTAGCAACCTTTCTCACATTAGGCAGGGTTATTTTAAGGCTTTTATTTATTTATCTATTTATTTCAGCATGTTACTGCTACATCGAATGTGCACCAGGTTATTTTTCACACAATGGTATACAGCCTTGTCGACAATGTCCAAAGAATTATTATACTGACCAATCAGGCTCCACTTCCTGTAAAGAATGTCCAGTAGGAACTGTTACGTCAAGTGTTGGTGTAACAAGTAAAAATTTCTGTTTCAATGCAGGTATTATTATTATTTTTGTTATTATTATTATTATATATAGTCTTTTTATTTATTTTGATTTGGTTCCATCCCTAATCAGCATATTTTTTTTGCAACAGGAAAATTTTTATGTTGCTTTATTCTACCCACTTGAAATATGTTATAGATGATGCTTCTTCGTATCAGAAATGCTAATGTCCGTCTCTACTCTTAGATGCCATTGAAACCTACATGCTGAAGACACTTACAAAAAATGTTTCGGGAAATACACAAGATTGCACAAGCCAAACTTGATTTACATATCTCAAGCTAGCAGATTTACCAAAGTTTTGAACTTTTTTAGGATGTACTTTAACATTACAATTGATTATGTTTTTGTGTTTTTCATAAAAAAATTATTTATTGATACGAAAGGAACTTTTTGAAACAATTCTTTTGTCACTCTGCTTTAAAATGATTAGACACTGTTAATATTTTCATGTTTTTTTTTATTAGATTTGTATACTTATATAACATTAATTTCATCACGGATTCTATGTTTCAGATACATTTCTTTGCTACACTGGTAGATGTCAGAATGGTGCTGCATGTCGAGTTGTCAATCGTGATTACGTATGTGATTGCCCTGCAGGTAATAAAAATATAAAATTTTAGCCATATAAGACACATCAATCTGTTTGCTTTGATTTCAGACTTTCAAAAAACTTTTTTAAAAATTATATGACATTAGGTCTGCTTAAACTGAAACATTTACCAGACCAAAAAATATTCCTTATGTAGACGTCTTAGTTTGGGTTAAAATTGAAACAAACAAATAATATTGCATGTACAGTTAATGATTACTCTCTAGTGTATTTATTGTGCTGTGCTGAAATCAATTGAAATTTATTCTCTCTACAACATTTTTATATTTAAAATGATATATACATGTATATTAATCGTTATGAAAATCAATGAAGTGTTCACAAGCACTGTCATCTTTCAAAAACCTGTACACATTGGTCCTTGTTGCAGTAAGGTGATCATCCGAGTTGCAACAAAATTGTAAACTGCTATTAACTGATTTTTTGGCAAAAATTATAAACCTTGCACTTAGAAAATTTCTATAAATTATTAGTTTTCTTGACTTTGTTTAAAAGCTTGCAGATATTGAACTCAAATTTGTTATGCAAGTCTACCATAATGAGTTACAGAGTTCAGTTCTGGTTCACTGATTTTTGAGGAAATTATGGGACTTGGATTTTGAAAAAAAAAATTTTGAACATTAAATTCTTATTTTATTATATTCTAAAATAAAGAATATGAACTGTGCAACTTGGTGCCTGTGGATTTTTTTTAAACATGCTATGCTGTTGAAAACTTATATTCCTGATATACAACCTACATCCATTTATGGTTATATGTAATATAATGAAATCCATATCCATAGAATATCTAGGTCAGGTTCTGTTTTGGGTACAATTGAGCAAAATTTGACACAGTTATCCCCCTTGAACTTAGAAAAATTCAAATTATTTGCAGTTTCCATTCATTTTCTTTGCAGAGGTTGCAAATACTGAAATGAAATTTGGTATACAGATTTATCATAAGAATATCTAGGTCAAGTTCTGTTTTTGGTAGGATTGAGCAATTTTTGACAGAGTAATCTACCTTGGACTTAGAAAAATTCCAATTATTTGCTTTACGTTCATTATCTCTACAAAGGTTGATCAAATTAATTACTGATATAACATATATAATCAGGTTGGTTGAATATGGTTATATTGATAATAATTTATAATTTAGAAGTACAGTCAAACCTGTCTGAAGGTCTATATGTTTGTGCAACCTATAATTCAAAATTTTTTTAGCTTAGACACGTACATCATACTTGATAGATTTATGCGTCTCAGATAGTACTTGTAGATGACCCCTATTGATTTTCAGTTCAAAAATTTCATTTGCATGTACACTGCCCATAATAAAAGCTGGTGAACCCTATAATGTCTGTCCAAGAAGGTGGTTTTGCATAAGTGTTTCAAAAACATCTCTTGTTCATTTTTATTTATTTGTTAGGTATATTTTAATGACAGACCTGTTTATCATTTGAAAGAAAAAAGAAATGTTTTCTGCATCCATCAAAAGTCACACAAAATTTTTTTAATAGTTTTTTCTACCATCTTTTCTAGGTTTTACTGGAAAAAATTGTGAATTCATAATAGATTATTGTGCTTCACAGCCTTGTTTCTATGGCAACTGCACAAACAGTCCAAATAATTATGTATGTGATTGTCTAGCAGGTGAGTTTTGTGTATGATAATACATTTTCACTTACTACATGTTTATAATTATTTTGAAGATTTTTAGATTGCATGTTTAACCTTTTTTGTGAAATTACATGCATGAAAAGTTCATAAAAACACCTTCTGTGCTTAATTTTTAAACCTTTGCAGGTACTAATCAGGTTTTTAGTATGGAACAAATGAACCTTTATGATTTTCTTATGAAGTTTATGCTTTGTTTGAGGTATTTTTCATTAACTTATCATTTTATTTTGAATTGTAACCATTATAAGTTTTATGCTTCTTTCTTGTAGGGGAGATTTATTTGGTTACCAACACATTACTGAAAAAGTTTGTTTCATTTGTTTTGATACAATTTAATTTTATTTGGCTATAATTGCCAATTTCATACTTTATGGTGGTTTCACTGTGCAAATTTTTATTATTCCATTGAAGGCGTTACAGGTACACAGTGTGAAATAGAACCAGATGATTGCAGTTCTAACCCCTGTAACAATGGTGCTGTCTGTATAGATGGGGTTTTGGATTATACATGTCTGTGTCTTCCAGGTTACCATGGTAAAAAGTAAGTTGTGTTTTACATGTATATTACTGTGTTGTGTGTATACATCACCAAGTACCAAAAATTAATCAATTACAACTTATTTGGATCCATGGTAACATTGACACAGTTAAATTTTAGTTTTTTGAATATGTGTGTTTCCCAGCATACCAAGAGAAATAGAAAGTTGTAGATGCCCTGATTTTAGTTTACAGTTAAGTACATATTCTTTTAGGACACCTAGATATTTGAACTCATGAGTTATGACATTTGTTGGGTATGAGTATGTGCATATACATGTATAAGATTTTTTTATCATACCTTTTTAGCTCACCTGAACTGAAAGCTCAGATGAGCTATTGCTATCCATCTTCGTCCGTCGTGCATCATGCGTAAACTTTTTCCATTTTTATCTTCTCCTCCAAAACCAAGGTCACAGCTGCAAAAGAAGACTTAGATTGCTAATTATCTTTAAAAACTATTAACTTTTTGTATAGGCATGTATGTTAGAATACTGTAGGTATTGCAACAACAATCATTTTGGTATATGGTTCAAGGTCATATGTTATGAGGTCAAGGTCACAGCTGCAAAAGAAGACTTAAATTGCTAATTATCTTAAAAACTTTTAACTTTTTGTATATTAGTAGGCATGTATATTAGAATATGGTAGGTATTGACATGACAATCATTTTGGTATATGGTACAAGGTCATATGTTGAAAGGTCAAGGTGACAGCTGCAGAAGATGACTTAACTTGCTAATTATCTTGAAAGCTATTAATTTCATGCCTAGGCATGTATATTAGAATATTGTAGGTATTAACATGACAATCATATATGGTTTGAGGTCATATATGTTCAAAGGTCAAGGACATAGCTGCAAAAGAAGACTTAAATTGCTAATTATCTTGAAAACTATTAACTTTATGTATAGGCATGTATATAAGAATATTGTAGGTATTGACATGACAAACATTTTGATATTAGGGTCAAGGTCATATGTTGAAAGGTCAAGGTCACAGCTGCAGAAGATGACTTAACTTGCTAATTTCTCTGTAAAGCTATTAATTTCATGCCTAGGCATGTATATTAGAATATTGTAGGTATTAACATGACAATCATATATGGTTTGAGGTCATATATGTTCAAAGGTCAAGGACATAGCTGCATAAGTATATTGAAATTGATTAATGATTTGGAAATTATTCATTTCACTTCAGTTACTTCATGCATATTATATAAGCTACTTATAAATGAAATGTGAGTGGATATATTTCTGATTAAGTTTTGTGGGAGTTCTTGAGAAAACTTTTAAAGTTTCTGTACCTAATATATTGTCTATTGCACTTTGCAAACAATATTGGACATATTTTCAGGTGAGCGTTTAGGCCCATGGGCCTCTTGTTTACTATAGTATTTACTATACTGTTATACTTACATGCATGTGGGAGGTTGTGGAATCTTTAAGCTTAGCAATTACTAGTTCCTTTAAGAGACAAAACAAATTCAAATCCCAATTTTTGGTATTTTTATATGCCTTTCCCTGCATTAACACTGTATAAATAAAACTTTCTGCAATTCCCATGTTAAAGGCGAATATACAAAACAGTGTTTGTATCTTAGCAATTATTTCTTTGTTTAATAGTTGTGATGCAAAAACTCAAATCTGTGAAATTCAACCATGTCTGAATGGGGGAAGTTGTCTTTCCATAGATAACATTAGGAGGAAATGTAAATGTGCTGCTGGATTTACAGGAAGGAACTGTGAGATCAACATAGGTGTGTTAAGAAATATATTTCTTTATATTTGACAAGGGAAATCAGTATAAAATTAAAACCTCAATGTGTGTACTGCTCGGTGGTTTCATTTTATCTTGTTATGTATATATAAAGGTGATTCCTGTGTTCCATCTGTCAGTTCAACAACACAAGGTAGCTAGAACAGACATTGTTTAAACTTTTTTTTTTTTTAATTTTTTTTAAATTTATTTTATTTATTTTTAAATAAAATAAAAATTGTCATTTCAAGAATAAATTACAGTAAATTGTAAAAGTATAAAATACACCCAAATTTGGCCTTGGTATCTTGTTTTGGTGCATTGTAGAATATAGTCAGTCGGTATGTATTTTAGTTTTATTATCAAGCAGGTCATACGTTTTATAGAAAAGTTAATTTTAAAGCAAATATTGTTGATTTTTTATTTCTTATTTGCTTTTGGTTAAAATGCCACTTGATCATAAGTTTTTAAACTGTTTTTCAAAACCGTCTTCGACTAATTTGGTCATTGAAATACTGTATACTATACATATATTTCAGATGAATGTCAGTCATCCCCATGTTTAAATAAAGGCATATGTAAAGATACTATAAATGGCTACAATTGTGATTGTCCACAAGAGTTCACTGGATCAAGATGTGAATCTCCAAAGAACCAGTGTGCAAATCAACCTTGTACTAATGCCTCTGGTTGCTATGATGACTTTGTTACCGGGCAGCCTGTGTGTATTTGTAAACCAGGCTTTACTGCAGGTAAAAATATATATAACCATGATTACTCTATAATTGTTTGGTCTGTCTGTTGTGTACAATGCAGATACCCATATAACATTGTACTCAATAGATTTGCAGTGGAAAACCTTTCCCATTTTTGGCCGGGTTGCACGGAGTGAAAATCCGGCTTATAGTATGGTGAATGTCGACGGGCGGGCAGGGAAATAGGGTACCTACTTTGTGAACTCAACCCCTCCTACAGTTTTCAAACAAAAGCCTTGAAACTTCACAGAATGTTTCTATTGAAAATGTGCACCTGACTTTATGGAAATATTTCCAGATTTTTTCCCATTTTTCCAGACTTTGAAACTTAGTCACTTTTTAGCCAGTTTTTGAACTGGGGGGTACCTACTTTGTGAAATCAACTCCTCCTACAGTTTTCAACCAACCTTGAAACTTCATAGAATGTTTGTATATATATTGAAGATGTGCACCTGACTTTATGGAAAAATTTCCAGATTTTTTTCCCATTTTTCCAGACTTTGAAACTTAGTCACTTTTTAGTCAGTTTTTGAATTGGGGGGTACCTTCTTTGTGAAATCAACTCCTCCTACAGTTTTTAACCAAAAACCTTGTAACTTCACAGAATGTTTGTATATATATTGAAGATTTGCACCTGACTTTATGGAAAAATTTCCAGATTTTTTTCCCATTTTTCCAGACTTTGAAACTTAGTCACTTTTTAGTCAGTTTTTGAACTGGGGGTACCAACTTTGTGAACTCAACTCCTCCTACAGTTTTCAACCAAAAGCCTTGAAACTTCACAGAATGTTTCTATAAATATTGAAGATATGCACCTGACTTTTTAGAAATATTTCAGGAATTTTATCCCATTTTTCCAGACTTTGAAACTTAGTGACTTTGTATTGTATATATCAAAAGATTATCAAACATGTGCACCTGACTTCAAATGATGTAGTGAAACCTTTATGCCATTACATCCTACTGTGACAGGTTTTAAATTTCAAATCTTTAAAAAAAATAGGATTATTATACATATATGAAAGAAAACTACAAAAATGTTTATGTTCTAAAAGTCATTGGTTTATTAGCTACTGGATGAAAGTGTGGAAAGCTAGTGCTGTCACCCTGTTGCCTATCTGTCCTGTACTGTCCATCTCATCCAGTCCATTCCAATGTAAAGTTTCTGGTGCACATTTTTTCAATTTACTGTAGCTTTAGAAAATGTTAAAATGATTGAGATTTTCCTAATACATATACATGTATATACTTGTTTCAATACTCTTTCATATATATTGTCATTGTTCGACCTATTTCCCATTTTTTGACTTTCTGTGAAGTATAAAAAAAACAACTTGTGCATCTTGCTTTGTGCAATTATTTATAATTCCTTCCACCCATTCAATAGAAATTTAAATAACAACCCGGCCTATTGAGTCTTTGACCCATTTTCTGAAATTTTTTTAGGATATTTTGGACTTTAAAATTTAAAATTCTAACACTTACACAGTATATTGTCATTTTGAATCTTAAATAAGAGAAAAGATTACTTATAAAACTGTTTAATCATTAAATGGAGCTTTCGTTACTTTGCCGTATAATAAAATAGTGAAAAAAGTAACATATCATTGAGACTCTTGAGTTTTAGGAAGTATTTCAGATAATATTTCTTTCAAGATTTTTGAAATAAAGAATATTAAAGTTTAGATAACTGCTGTTGCCGTGGTTTCAAGTGGTTACATATTACTTATCATAGATTTGACCAATAAAAATATTAATTTGTTTAGTAAAATGTCATATTTTCCCAGTAAAATTGTCAGATTTTTGTCAGTTAAATAAATCACAGATTTGACAAATAGATGAAATGTTTGTTAAGCTAGATGTCACAGATTTGTTCACATTTCACATTTATATTGGTGGTGAAACTTTGTTTTCCATTTTATCATCAGTAAGGTATGATTATTTTGATTTCAGCTCATTACAGCTGTAACCTGATTGATTCCTGCACTAAGTACCGCCCCTGTAAGAATGGTGGATCCTGTCATAATGTAGAGGGTGGTTATCACTGTTCTTGTTTGAAAGGATACAGTGGGTCACATTGTCAACATAACACTGATGAATGTTCTAATCCATGTCAGAATTCTGCCAAATGTACGGATGGATTGAACTCCTACCAGTGTTCATGTCTCCCAGGATATAAAGGTACATGTATAATGCTAGTGAAATAAAAATAATTAAGCCATTTTTGCTTATCAGCATGAACTATTGTTGTACCCAAAGCATCTATAAAATGAAAATTCATATACCTGTAGGTAAGGTATCTAGTGGCATAATGCCACCCTATTTCTGTGCTCAATTGTATGTGTTGGCATCAGTGTTTGTATTATAAAATAAGGTATCTATACGTTAGAGCAATTTGGTGGCTTTTGCTCCAGTTAAAGTATAGTTAGTAGTTAATAAGGGAGTAAAATAGGGTTTACTATGCAGCTCAAGAATATTTCACTAAAGACAGCAACTGCCATGGAACATACACTTTTGAAGGAAAATTATATGAAAAATGTTGTAACTCGAGTATATTCCAGTTCCACAATATCATTTGTTTGGCAAAAGAATGGTAATTCTCATGTTGGAGTTTTATTCTAGTCTGACCCTCAATGACATTGAACCTGAAACCCTTATGCACTCTACCATCTGAACTACAATAGTTACCAAATTAAATATATGATCATATGATTAGTATATAAATATAAATTACTACATGGCCTTTTCCATATCACACCTCATATCAGCCTATGTCGGGTAATAAAAGCCATGTAATTATCTTTTTATCACAAAGATTAAAATTTTACTCACATAACATTTTGAATGATAAAAAAAATCATTTGCTAATCTTTTTACCAAACAGATTACAATTTTGTCTTTCTGTATCTTTGTTTGCCATTTCTTGGACAAACCTATGCGTGTCAGACCTATCATCAAATAGAACAGTGGTTTTAAAATTATCAATTCCTCTCCATTTCCTTTTTTTTTTTTTTTTTTTTTTTTTTTTTTTTTTTTTTTTTTTTTTTTTTTTTTTTTTTTTTTTTTTTTTGATAGTTCCATCTAGGTCGAGGTTTCTGTCTACTAGTGACTGTATAACTTTTTCTCCTGGATCTTTGTTCATGATTTGACAGATTCGTTCAGGAAGAAAGGCAGATAACAGTTGCCAAATTGAAAATGCTTGAAGAATCCAGTTTTTTAGTTACTTCCCTTTAATCCCTTTCAACATATAGATACATAAAGCTTTGGCTTACTTGAGTTTGCATCCAGTGATATAGATTTTTTGCATGGGGTGTGATAAGGGAGATAGGGTGTAATAGGGATATGGTTATCACACCCCATCTCCCTTATCATGTGATATGGTCACAAATGATTGCAAACAACAACACCTTTTTTACAGCAGTAAAACAGCATTATTTTTTCTAATAAATGTGATAAATACCTAATATTTACAGGTAAGAATTGTGATGAAGATATCAATGAGTGCCAGACTGGACCATGTGACCCAGTTGGTGTTTCGTCATGTGATAATACAGTTGGTAGCTATAGGTGTAGCTGTAAACCTGGTTACTCTGGCTCTACATGTGCTGTAAGTATAAAGTTTTGTTATAACAAACTCAGCAAGTGATCAAAAGACTTTACAAAACATTACAAAGTGTTTTAAAGATGTCTTCTTGGAGTTTTATTAGAAAAAGTTTTTTTCCAGAAATTTTGTTTTAAATTTTGAGCAGGAGCAAATTTATAAATTTTGGGAGAAAAGAATAACATTTTGGAAATTACCAATTTATGTTACTTTCTATACCAAGGGGAATTAATATAAAGGGTTAATCTGGTAGGAAAATTAAAGCTGGAAAAATATGGCATACAATTGGTGATGTTATTGTTGTTGAAGTTGTTATTGCACAACAATTACTAATATCTAATTCAGTTTGAATATATGTCAATTTATTGTTTAATTGTAAATGATTTCTAGAAGGAAAAATTGGTGGTCTCTTTACGCATAAAATAGATGGAATATATGATCATAATCACATTAATTAACATGATGGAAAAAAAACAGGTTTGGGCCAGGGACTTGACCTTGGACCTTCTTTACCATAGGCAAATGCTCTACCAACTGAACTACTTATGCCAGTACAAATTAAAATTCCATTTTGTTAAATTTGATACTAGTCTAAATAGACAGGTGTTTGATATATAGAAGTGTGTTTATGATATAGGAGTGATCCCCATAGCAGGTTTTGGTTCAGTTTTAAATGTATTGTATTCATATTTAAGAACATTTGCAATATAATATCTCAAAATTTGTCTACTAATTTTTTTGTTTTCACAGTATCATATTCAAAAGCAGCTGTTAGAACTGCATGTTCAATAAGTGCAGAGTTAATTTCATTTTAAAAGGCCCTCAAAATGTGCTGATGCCATCATATAATTATATATACATGTACTAAAAAACTTTTGTCCAAGTTGAAAACAAGTTTGAAAAAACTTTTACTGCAACATTATAATTTCAAAGTCTTTTAAGTTTACATGTCTTACATATGTTCATACATAAATGTAAATAACATTCTTTATCTTTTTTCTATAGGAAAATATAGATGAATGTTCCAGCAATCCTTGTTACCATGGTGGTACCTGTTTTGATCTGATAAATGACTTCAGGTGTAAATGCACTGATGGCTGGAAGGGCAAACGATGTGAGACTTTAGTACAGTACTGTACTGATGTACAGAATCCATGTGAAAACAATGCTAAATGTGTCAGTCTGTTTAATGACTATTTCTGTAGGTAAGTTTTACAGTACTGTTCAGGTGTAAATGTACTGATTGTTGAAAGGGGAAATGTTGTAAAACTTTAGTACAGTACTGTACTGATGTATATAATCCATGTCAAAACAATGCCAACTGTATCAGTCTGTTTAATGACTTTCTGTAGGTAGGTTGTACAGTACTGTTGAGATGTAATTGTACTGATGGCTGGAAGGGAAAAACTTAGACTTTAGTACAGCACTGATGCAAACAAATTGCAAGCCTTATTAGCTCACTCTTAGTATTGATTGTGTTGCCATGATATTTTGTCTATCATTAATAAATTGTTTTCTTAAAAACATCATTGAAGAACTAGTGAAAATGATTCTTTAGATATGTTATTTAGTTCATGCAATTTCAAGTTTGGGAACAACGAAATAACCTAAAAAGTTTACAATTTAAGTTGACTTTGACATTTAAGTTGACTTCGACATTTAAGTTGACTTTAACATTCATCTTAGGCCCATTCAAGATAGACTATGTACGCATTGGCATTGACTTCAAGCCGTTCAGGAATGATTGTTTGTGCGAGTGCACATGAGTGACTGCTATCACTATTGTAAGGTTGGTTGCCTTAGATTCAAGATGGCGTCCCTTGGACAAAGTTTATGAGAAATGGTTTATATAAATTCTGAAACCAACATGCATTTCGATTTATATTTCAGTCCAAGTATATGGTATCTTTCTAGAAGGGGTTTGGATTTATAGGATTAGTTAAAACTTATGTACAATTGCCTGATTTGATTGATATTTTGACATTTTGAGTGTCGGTGTCCAAATCTAAGGGAGATTATTTTTAAAAAGTCTAGATGATTATGATGACTTGCATTTAATGCGAGTGCTCACGACCTTTCAATAGACATAAAAATTGTATTCACCAGTGCAGTGGAAAGCATCCAGTATCTTGAACACGCCTCTTGTGTCAGTCTGATCGGTATTTGACATTTTCATTTGTACATAAAATGTTTTAGCTAGTTTATCAAGTTCATTGATCATAATCTTCAACAAAGGTCAAAGTGACCTTGCATATTCAAAATCTTAGTCAATTTAAGTGATATGTCTTTATATATATTATTTTTGCATAGATTTGCAATTATTTGAAATTAATTATTTCAAAAACTCTATTCACAAGGATATTATGTATAATATCTGATATACCGAGCCATAATATTCAGTTGCATTACAAAAATATGCTTATTAATACATGTTGCAGTGTTTATTAATAATTATCAATTAATTAAAATTAATTAGTTTTACTGAACTTAAAAGTTTTTTTTTTTTTTTTTTCATTTCAGGTGTCCTACAGAGACTTCTGGTAAAACATGTCAAACACTTCCAGCTTTATGTAACAGAGTAAAACCTTGTCTTAATGGAGCTTCATGTAATGCCGGACCTGATAGAAATTTGACCTGTAGCTGTAAACCAGGTACCATCATAACATATCTTTTTTACAACATAAATCTCGGAATAGATTTAGTGATACTGATGCAATGATGAAAATTAATCATTCCTATAACATCATGATCTGGATCTTTTTACTTTACCATTTAGTGTTGTATTCTTTATGTATAATTTTTGGAACCCCTGTGGCAGAGTGGTATAGGCTTTTTGTAATCTCTGTGGCAGAGTGGTATAGGCTTTTTGTAATCTCTGTGGCAGAGTGGTATAGGCTTTTTGTAATCTCTGTGGCAGAGTGGTATAGGCGTTTTGTAATCTCTGTGGCAGAGTGGTATAGGCTTTTTGTAATCTCTGTTGCAGAGTGATATAGGTTTTTTTGGAATCTCTGTGGCAGAGTGATATAGGCTTTTTTGTAATCTCTGTGGCAGAGTGGTAGAGGCTTTTTGTAATCTCTGTGGCAGAGTGGTAGAGGCTTTTTGTAATCTCTGTGGCAGAGTGGTAGAGGCTTTTTGTAATCTCTGTGGCAGAGTGGTAGAGGCTTTTTGTAATCTCTGTGGCAGAGTGGTAGAGGCTTTTTGTAATCTCTGTGGCAGAGTGGTAGAGGCTTTTTGTAATATCTGTGGCAGAGTGGTAGAGGCTTTTTGTAATCTCTGTGGCAGAGTGGTATAGGCTTTTTTGTAATCTCTGTGGCAGAGTGATATAGGCCTTTTTGTAATCTCTGTGGCAGAGTGGTAGAGGCTTTTTGTAATCTCTGTGGCAGAGTGGTAGAGGCTTTTTGTAATCTCCGTGGCAGAGTGATATAGGCTTTTTTGTAATCTCTGTGGCAGAGTGGTAGAGGCTTTTTGTAATCTCTGTGGCAGAGTGGTAGAGGCTTTTTGTAATCTCTGTGGCAGAGTGATATAGGCTTTTTTGGAATCTCTGTGGCAGAGTGATATAGGCTTTTTTGGAACCCCTGTGGCAGAGTGGTATAGGCTTTTTGTAATCTCTGTGGCAGAGTGGTATAGGCTTTTTGTAATCTCTGTGGCAGAGTGGTATAGGCTTTTTGTAATCTCTGTGGCAGAGTGATATAGGCTTTTTGTAATCTCTGTGGCAGAGTGGTATAGGCTTTTTTGGAACCCCTGTGGCAGAGTGGTAGAGGCTTTTTTGTTATCTGTGGCAGAGTGGTATAGGCTTTTTGTAATCTCTGTGGCAGAGTGATATAGGTTTTTTTGGAATCTCTGTGGCAGAGTGGTATAGGCTTTTTGTAATCTCTGTGGCAGAGTGATATAGGCTTTTTTGGAATCTCTGTGGCAGAGTGATATAGGCTTTTTTGTAATCTCTGTGGCAGAGTGATATAGGCTTTTTGTAATCTCTGTGGCAGAGTGGTATAGGCTTTATTGGAATCTCTGTGGCAGAGTGGTATAGGTTTTTTTGGAATCTCTGTGGCAGAGTTGTATAGGCTTTTTTGGAATCTCTGTGGCAGAGTGGTATAGGCTTTTTGTAATCTCTGTGGCAGAGTGGTATAGGCTTTTTGTAATCTCTGTGGCAGAGTGATATAGGCTTTTTGTAATCTCTGTGGCAGAGTTGTATAGGCTTTTTTTGTAATCTCTGAGGCAGAGTGGTATAGGCTTTTTGTAATCTCTGTGGCAGAGTGGTATAGGCTTTTTTGGAGTCTCTGTGGCAGAGTGGTATAGGCTTTTTGTAATCTCTGTGGCAGAGTGGTATAGGCTTTTTTGGAATCTCTGTGGCAGAGTGGTATAGGCTTTTGTAATCTCTGTGGCAGAGTGATATAGGCTTTTTTGGAATCTCTGTGGCAGAGTGGTATAGGCTTTTTGTAATCTCTGTGGCAGAGTGGCATAGGCTTTTTTAGAATCTCTGTGGCAGAGTGGCATAGGCTTTTTGTAATCTCTGTGGCAGAGTGATATAGGCTTTTTTGGAACCCCTTTGGCAGAGTGGTATAGGCTTTTTTGGAACCCCTGTGGCAGAGTGGTATAGACTTTTTTGTTATCTCTGTGGCAGAGTGGTATAGGCTTTTTGTAATCTCTGTGGCAGAGTGATATAGGCTTTTTTGTAATCTCTGTGGCAGAGTGGTATAGGCTTTTTGTAATCTCTGTGGCAGAGTGGTATAGGCTTTTTTGGAATCTCTGTGGCAGAGTGGTATAGGCTTTTTGTAATCTCTGTGGCAGAGCGGTATAGGCTTTTTTGGAATCTCTGTGGCAGAGTGGTATAGGCTTTTTGTAATCTCTGTGGCAGAGTGATATAGGCTTTTTTGTAATCTCTGTGGCAGAGTGGTATAGGCTTTTTGTAATCTCTGTGGCAGAGTGGTATAGGCTTTTTGTAATCTCTGTGGCAGAGTGATATAGGCTTTTTGTTATCTCTGTGGCAGAGTGATATAGGCTTTTTTGTAATCTCTGTGGCAGAGTGGTATAGGCATACAGATCGCAGTTCCTTTCACTGCGTAGGGCTGATACTAGTGTGATAAAGTTTGTCAGTTTGCATGTCCAAGTAATGTTGTTTTCTCTGGTTTAGGTAGTTCTTAACCATCCTTTACCTGGCTGTCACAGTAAGAATAGAGTCTCCACTGAGGGATAAAAAAGTATTACTCCATCTTCAAACACTTTTCTCAGTAGTAGTTTTCTAAATTCTTAATTATATAAAATTTGATTGGAATTAGATAAATTACTTTTCAGGTTACTATGGAGATGGATGTCATTTACAGATTGATTATAGCTGTTCTAAGAACTGGTGTTTCAATGGTGGAACTTGTAATAATAAGGACTTTGGAGATAGGTATTCCTGTACCTGTCCTCAAGGTAATTGTAATAATAATAATTAGGAGATGGGTATTCTTGTACCTGTCCTCAAGGTAATGTGGAACTTTGTTTAACTCAGTGCTAGTAAGACTAACACTGTTAAGAAAGGACACAACCTTTTTTTTTTTTCATTGCTGCAATCTAATATTTTTTTCTCAAATTTTCTATTAATTTTTCATATTTGTATGAAAAAATTTCATATGATAAGGGGGTCTTGGTCTTCTAAATACAATAAATAGAAATTTGAATTTTATAGCAAAATGAAGTCTAAATTTTTGTCAAAACTTTTTCTTTTAAAATGATTTTTATTATTTTAATCTTGGATGACTGTATAGGTGTGGCAGAGGAACACAATTATGAGTACCTGGTTATATTTACAGATATGACAGAGAAACACAATAATGAGCACATTGCAATACCTGTAATTTGTATTATGTTTCAGAATATTCTGTGATTAAATGAGAGACTAATGAGTACCTGGTAATACCTGTAATTTGTGTTATGTTTCAGGTTATACAGGTGTCAGATGTGAGACTAACATTGATGATTGTACAGGTGTGACATGCCCAGGTGGTGGTATTTGTATAGATAGTATTGACAGCTACCTATGCAGATGCCCTGTAGGAAAATTTGGCTCAGACTGCAAGGAAGGTAATTTACAGTTTTGTTCATCAAAAACTATTGTAATATACACGTATGACTGTATATTTGTCTTGATGAAATGTCTCACTCAGTGACATACCACGCAGAATTTTGCTGTGATATATCAAGCCCATAGCTGTTGATTGAACTGTCATTAGTTGTATATTGAAAACTACATATTATAACATTTTACTCTTTTTTTAGCTCACCTGAGCTATTGCAATCTAATTTCAAATTTTCCCCGAATGGTAGCTGTTGGGCTCAAAATGGGGAAATGGCAGGTTACTTAAGGGAAATTCTAAAAATTATATATTTGTAAATATAACTTAAAAACTATTAACTTTTTGTATAGGCATGTATATTAGAATATTGTAGGTATTGACATGACAATCATTTTGATATATGATTCAAGGTCATATGTTCAAAGGTCAAGGTCACAGTGGCAAAAGAAATCTTAAATTGCTAATTATCTTGAAAACTATTAACTTTTTATGTAGCCTATAATTAGAATATTATCGGTATTGACATGACAATCATTTTGATATATGATTCAAGATCATATGTTAAAAGGTCAAGGTCACAGTGGCAAAAGAAATCTTACAACTATTAACTTTTTGTATAGGCATGTATATGGTATATTTGGTTGATATATGGTTCAATGTCATATCTTAAAAGGTCAAGTTCAAAGCTGCAGAATCAGGCTTAAATTGCTTGTTATTTTGAAAACTACTATTTTTTTGTATAGGCATGTATACTAGAATATTGTATGTATTGACATGACAATCATTTTGATAAATGGATCAAGGTCTTATGTTCTAAGGTCAAGGACATAGCTGCATAGGTTTACTGAAATAGGTTAATGATTTGGAAATTATTCATTGCACTACAGATACTTCATGCATATTAGCTAATGAAATGTGACTGGATATTTCTGATAAAGTTTTGTGGCAGTTCTTAACTTGAGAAAACTTGTTAAGTTTCTGTACTTAATACATTGTCTATTGCACTTTGCAAACAATTTTGGACATATTCTGAGGTGAGTGTTAAGGTCCATGAGCCTCTTGTTTAACAAAACAGAAAAATGAACCTACATGTACCATGTGTTGAATTTGTTGTTAATTTTAGATTGTTTTATGGATATTTTGAATTTGCAGAAATATGATTCAGTCTTCTGATTTCAGCTATTTTGACAAAAATCACTGTGAAATAAAATTCGATGGAAATTTTGCAAATTTAAATTTACGATTACATTGTGATTATAGAATTGCCAAAAATTAAACTGCAGCAAAACAATAATAATAATAATTACAGTAGAACTTCGATGGTTCGAAGTCCAAGGGACTTCAACTAAATATTCGAGCCATCGGGGGTTCGAGCGATCAAACATCGAGATATGATTGGAGGTTCACGTTCTCATGTTTACCGACCGTTAAAGAATCTTTAAATTTGTTTTACTTGTAAATAAACTAAAAGGTCAAATTATGAAAAGTCCGAATTAAAATTCCATTATTTATCACGAAATATTTAAAAAAAATAATAATAAAAAAGAATAACATGTCACATTAATATACACAATTCATTTCAAATTACATGCACTATGCACTTGCAATCTGCCATATGATGTTATATGGCTACGGGGTTAGAATATGGCACTTTATTTTTATTTCAACAGGTTATGATACAAAATAAATTTACTTTATTCTTTGTTGCACATGTAATACCTTAAAGAAAAACAATACAAAACACAATCATTACCGGTTGTTTTAATCACGGGAAATAACGATAATACACATTACTATACATATTCCAAAGGCATGTAAATTACAGAATCCTGATGTGCAATTATAAGGCACGAGCGACTGAGGTGTTTTAAAAATAGCGATCAAACACTTCTGGGTGCTGTAATCAGATTAAGAGATTAAAGAACTGAGCTTATTGACAATCTCTAAGTAGGTTAATTAATAATTTATTATTTAATTTTAGGTAACTGTCTAGATTAATCATTTCGTTCCACTCTATTACTTTTGATGAAATCTGTAATATGGCTTCAGCTTTTGTTTTTTTTACAATGACCAGGACCACATGTCCTTCTGGCAAAAACTGTATTCGAGCGAAAGAAGTTGAATTTTCACTAACTTTATACTTTTGAAAAACATTTATTGTTCGAGCGAGCAGGGGTATTCGAGTTAATGAAGTTCGAGCCATCTAGGTTTATTTACATAGGATATAATAGGAAATTGGTCGGGACCAACAGATGACTTCGAGTTATCCGGGGTATTCGAGGCAATGACGTTCGAGCGATCGAAGTTTTACTGTATAATGATAAATAAATAAATAAAGATTTTTGGAATCATGTAGTAATTATCATTTTTATTTTGTATTCTTTATAGATGTAGACAATGATTTCAATGTGTGTTTTATTTCTGTCAAAAAGACTGATAGTGTGTACTTGCCATATGCTGTTCCTGTAAATAATAGAGTTGTCTCCCTTTTATTTTGGGTGAAGTTTTCTACAAGAAGTTCTGGAACATTCTTTTCCATGTTTGAACAAAAGTAAGAAATTTATCACATATTTGTTCAGTTTTTACTGTCGGAAGTTTTGGATCAGTATTATAGTTTGTATGTTTATTTAGTCTTTTGGTCTACCACAGTTTTCATGCATCTAATTCAAATGCATGTTTTACCTTTGCTTCTGGTGTTTGAAAAATGATTAATTGATTGAAGTGAATGGGTTTTTATGTCCCATTCAGAATATTTCACTTATAAGGAGATGCTAACAGCTATAGGTGAAGTGGCAGAAATTTTTACCTTTGCAGTGCACTTACGGCAATGTGCAGGGAGGGATCTTTAATATGCCATGCCTGCCGTGACACAGGACATATGTTTTTAAGGTCTCTTCCTAAGGACCTTGAGACTTTCATTTCTAAATGCTGAGTGCTTGGCGAAAGAACAGTCACCGAAAGAACAGTCACTACCAATTTTCAAGTCTTGTTCAGACCCGACACTTGACCTCCAACATAAGAAACGAGTACTATACCAACTTAGCTTCTGTAGTGCTGTTGGGAAAACAAAACTTTGCTGTCAAATGTCCCTTTGTCTGTGATGTTTGCCCATGCATTTTTACTTAGTAATAATTCTTCAGATCTTCTTCTTCTTATCATATGTAAATAATTTTAGCACTGTTTTCAAAATGATTTCAGTTATAGGAGTAAAAAGATAAATATGTATTGAAAATTACAGATTAAAATATTACAAGAACTGTATTAACACTGTGTTTCATTATCATTATACCTTATTTACTGTTGCTATGGTCATTAGTTTACCAGGTGTTGCTGTGGGTCGTAGACAGATTTTGAGTTTGACAGACAAAGGTTTAAATATCAACTTTGGAGGAGTGGATAGTTTCCATCCATACTTGTATCAGCATATTAACAATGGCCAGTGGCATTTTGTGGTAATTATTTGGGATTCCAATAGAGGACAGTTTAGTGTAATTGTTGACACAATTCGACAAATTTATTTACAAAACTACGACAAAGGGAGATTACTTGACAAGTAGTAAGTATTATACGCTGGTTAGCTGATTTGGTTACTTTTCTCTTATCTAGACAGACCTTCAGATGGAGCCTATAAACCCAAGTCTAAGTCATGATTGACATGCAGCCACAAAACTCAACATTGCCGCCAAATAAAAATCTTTAAGAAGTATATTGAATTTTTGGTACTTGCCTGTGGCTGGTGACTTCTTGTCAGAGTTTATAATGATAAAATATAATTGTAATAATACAATATTGATTATGATTATAGCACATTCAGAACATAAGAGTACAGCAGAGCTTGTTTTTTATCTAACATCTGACTAGTTTTTCTACTTATTTTGACAAAATACAAGTTTTATCGAACACGCCTGATACAGAATCTTGTATCACCACAGTGTGGTGATACAACAATGGCGCTAAAGTGCACGTGCACTTTTAGACCGACTACTACTTTTCATGACGTCACGGGAAATCCCCAGGTAGCATACTGAATAGACAATTTCTTTTTTATTTCACAATCAATTTTTGTTAATAAATATGTAAATCTTTTAAAAAATAAATAAAAAGAACTTAATAATAATAATAATAATGAAAATAAACCAATACCAGCGCCAGAAAAACGACATGCACTCGCCTTCTCCATTTCGTGATTATTGCTCCAAGCAGTCCGGTCATAAAAAACATTTCATGTGTGAAACAATTATGCAGTTGCATCAAAATCCATGCATCATGAAATGAACATATTACCAGCTGTTACGCAAATGTAAACAATCAAACAACACACAGTGACAAACTTTTTGAAAATTCCCAATTATCCAATTACTCACAATCTGCTAATTTTAGTCAAATAAATGAACAATATTCTAGGCAATCTTTTTCCGGTTTTCATCGACATACTTTTAACATTTCTGGCAATGTCACTATACAATTTATCAACAATTCTGAACCACCAAAAAGAAAACAATCTCAAATAACAATAAACAGTGACGAAAGTGACTAAAGTAATGTAGGTCATTCTGAACTTTTTGAAAATGAAACTTGTCATTGACTTCATGACGTCACTTATTATGTAATGATAAACTTTAGTGTTTTTCTGTGAAAACTACATTTTTTTCACACAAACTTGTTTTTATTATTTTAATTAACGTTGTTGAAAATGTTAGATAAAAATATCATATACACAGTGTGTAGATACAACCCTTTGTATCAGGTCTCGTTCTCTTTTTAACAGTGCAAGCGTGACTCGTCCTGATACCAGCTGCTAAAAACAGCACTCAATCTGATACAAAGGGTTGTTCCTACACACTGTGTATATAATAATATATGTATCCGAACATAAGTTTTCCCATCAGTATTTTTTAATTTTAGTTATGGATAAGTATATTTTATTAAGTTTTTGATGGTCTATGTGCTCATTTATTTCTTGCACAAATGCAATATTAATATTTTACAATTGTAAATATAGTAGGTACTGATGCTGTATTTTTAGAGACTGTTTCCTTGAATTGTCCCCTTTATAGCATGCCTGATGTGTGTTCAAAAATGCATGTTTTTATCCAATGCTCCCACACAAACAATTTGTTAGTCCATTGAACATATACAAGTGATAACATTGCTCCCAGCTCTTTATCAGTAATCTGTAGTCAGCCTTAACAGTAATCTGCCTAATAGATCCAGACATGGACACTAACTTGAGAACAAATCCAAAATATAAAGTAAATCTGTCATCAGTATCCAAGTTTTGATTAATTTTTTTCATTCAAACCCCTTTTTGGAAGACACCATACACTTGCACTGAAATATAAAAAAAGTGAGTGTTGTTTTCAAAATTTATTAAAACATCCCTTTTAAACTTTATCTTTGGGATATCATCTTGCATCTAATACAAACAACCCTATGATAGTAACAGGGTTCACTCCATGCATTTTTGCAAACATTCACAGTTAAACTGTATGTTCCCTAGAGTGAGAATATATGTACTATTGAATGGACCCCAGTACCAAGTATAGAAGAGTTTATTTTGTCTTACTGTGTAATAATGATATCCAGTTCCAATATTAAAATTGAGGGCCAAATGTAGAGTTATTTAATTGCCTTATGTATAGGTGAGCAACATTTCTGTCGACAGATCTTGTGCATTCTTTCTTTCATTATTCCTGATGTCTGTACTATTTTTTTGCAGTTACTGGATTGCACTGGGTAGTCCATACCCACACTCAGATGGACCATCAACTACAGGGACTGGTTTTACAGGTTGTGTGAGCCAATTCAACATATACAGCAGAATTCTAGACTTTGTTACAGAAATACCAGAAATGTACAAACTACGTAACTTGACTGGAGATTTACTGCAATGGGCAGAGTTTACTCTTCATGGAAATACAATAAGAACCCAATTGTCATTAGAAGATTCTGTTCCTCAAGGTAAATATGTATTTTTTATTAGCTCTTTCTCCTAAAAATACAGGCAAACCTGTCTATGAAGGCCACCAAATAAAAAAGGGGGCTTTATATTTATACTGACTTAGTTTGAGCATGCTAGGGCTTATATTTTGTAGGTTTCAATCAGTCCGTTTATGCACTATAGAATATACTTTGGTGTAGTATGTTCAAATGACTCCAAACTTGGTGTACATGTTTTTGGCATTGACTCGAAGTGCAGTGCACAAGAACCACAACTCTATCTTGTTCCGTTTTTGAATTATTTCCCTTTGATCGATTTTTATAGAGCATTTCTTGTCCGTAGCATAACTTTGGTGTAGTATGTTCAAATGACTCCAAACTTGGTGTACATGTTTCTGGCAATGACTTGAAGTGCAGTGCACAAGAACCACAACTCTATCTTGTTCCGTTTTTGAATTATTTCCCTTTGATTGATTTTTATGCAGTGTCAGGTGACACATCTGTTTCAAAGAAACATATCTAGTTCTTTTACCTGCTCTATTAATTTATTAATATTTACTATCAACTTTTCTAATTAAGAAAAGGATGGCAGATAATATCAGCCTTCGTGCTGGAGTCATTACAGAGTTTGAAAATGGCGTCAATCAGGACTCCTAAAACGCCAATGACCTCAGAAATCCTCAAGCCAGCAAAAGCATGGTAGAGAGTGAAACTTACAAGGACAAAAAATTGTCTAGTGCTAGAAAAAATTGAAAAGACAAGGCATTTTCTGAAGATTAATCAGAAAGTGGTTCCGAATCCAATTTGGAGGGGAACTCTTCAGATTCCGATTCCGAGAGTTCAGAAAACGAGTCTGATAAGAACCATTGTCATAAAAATGTTAGGGCCATACATTCCAAGACAGTCAGTACTAAAAACAGACTTTCAGACGATGAGGAGCCAGGTGTTATTGTTTCACAGGCATCAGAGAGCTCAGGGACTTATCGAAGGTTTGATCCCCTTTGGACCTCAAAACCAACAGCCTCAATGCCGAAGGATCTGGCTAAGTCTGTTGGAAAATACTTCTCAACGTATATACCTGACTCCACTCTACAAGATTAAATCTTGGAAACAACACCAGTGCCCTCATGTGCAGGTCTTGGGGTCCTGCAGATGGACGATTTCATTTATTCAATTCTAGAGGAATTGGGAAAATCAGCCAAGAAGAATGTGGAGAAAGGAATCATTACCTTTGAAACAGTGAAACAAAATTAGCAAATGATGGACAATCATTGTTTGGAACATTATTTGAAAAAGACATGCAGAAAGCAGTAAAAAGAGCAGAAAAGGCCAAACAATTTGTGACACTACTGAAAAAAGGTCAGATGAAAAGAAAGGTCAAACATTAGCCACGTGACTCTATCAACAGAAAGAGATTTCGACTGTAAAATAGTTGTGCTGAATTTGGACCAATTAACACATAAAATTTCAAAGTTGTTTATGCATTTGTTATTAAAATGCTAATTTTCCTGCACAAATAACTTGAGTAATACATATCCCTATTCATATTTGATAGCTTTGTCATCCAGTAATAAAGGTTTAAGGTCAAATTACCAGGTATTTTTAGACTTAACCTGTTGATAAGCTTTGCTGTGTTTCTGATATTCTTTTTTTTAAACATGTTTTAGTTCAATCAAATTTGAAGGTGGATTACTGCCCAGAAAACATATACAATGTACAAGCTAACACAAGGGTAACATGGCGAGAACCTGTTTTTCAAGGAACATCTGTTGTAAGGAGTAATTATCAGTCAGGTAGGCAGTGCAACTTTATACCAGCATAACATGAAGGGAACCTGTTTTTTAAGGAACATCAGCCATCAAGTCAATTTTACCAATACTATAGTCCATTATGTACTAAGATATTGGAATTTTTTTTTAGAAAATTAAAACAAAAAAAGCACCCGTTTTAAGGCGAGGAGTAATTGTTTTAGTTTTATAAAACATTAAAAACTTTTTTTCCTTAATTTTGCTTAATAATATTTTGGGTTGAGTGTTCAGAATGTTTTAGAATGGAGCGCAAAAGATATAAAATAATCTTTGTAACCTTGAGATCATGGTTTAGTTTCCAAACTGGTTAGGGAATTTTTTTTTTTTTTTTTTTTTTTTTAAAAAAAAGCATCCAGAACTTGGAAACAAAAGTCAACCTGCAGTATTCTAGTTTAAATTTGGTAACATTGCATGTTCTTTGTCACAGTAGGTATTGCCTGAAAAAAAGGATTTGAGAATAAGAACCAATGGCTGGATAAAAATTTCAGCTATTTACCTGGAGCTGGTGATATTTTGATATAAATAAAATTATCATGTCAGGATCATAACAGAAAATTCAATCTGAAAAAATTGTTATTATTGTTTTAAATATTTAAAAAAATAATGTAGATACATTATATTTAGGTTCATTGTTCTCCAAAGGAAGATATTCAATTATTTATGAAGCAGAAGACTCCAATGGAGACACAGACCTATGCAGTTTTAAGTTATATGTTAAAGGTTTGTTGAAATTTGAAACCAAAATACAAAGTTTGCAACTAAATGTTTTTTAAAATATTCAAAAAGTCAAATCCATGTTAATAGAATTGAAAAAACTCTATACTTAAGAATTTTTAGCTCACCTGAGCTGAAAGCTCAGATGAGCTATTGCTATCCATCTCCGTCCGTTGTGCGTCGTCCGTCGTGCATAAACTTTTTACATTTTAATCTTCTCCTCAAAAAACAACCAGGCCAACTTTAATGAAACTTGGTAACAATCATGCCTCGGTGAAGCCCTTTCAGATTTGCACAAATGAAGGAGTTATGTCCCCTTGGGGCCCCATAAGGGGGGAAATAGTGAAAAACTTTAAAAATCTTCTCCTCTGAATCTACAAGAGATATACCTTAGTTATTTCATTTATAACATCCTTAGGGCATCTATTTTCAGATTTGCACAAATGGTAGCCATGGGGCTCAAAATGGGAAAATTGTAAGGCACGAAGTGGGGAAGTTGCTAAAAATTATGTATTTGTCACTATATCTTGAAAACTATCAACTTTTTGTATAGGCATGTATATTAGAATATTGTAGGCATTGACATGACGATCATTTTGATATATGGTTCAAGGTCATATGTTGAAAGGTCAAAGTCACAGCTGCAAAAGAAGACTTAATTGCTAATTATCTTGAAAACTATTAACTTTTTGTATAGGCATGTATATTAGAATATTGTAGGTATTGACAAGACAATCATTTTGATATATGGTTCAAGGTCAAATGTTGAAAGGTCAAGGTCACAGCTGCAAAAGAAGACTTAAATTGCTTATTATCTTGAAAACTATTACTTTTTTGTATAGGCATGTATATTCAACTATTGTAGGTATTGACATGACGATCATTTTGATATATGGTTCAAGGTCATATATTGAAAGTTCAAGGTCACAGCTGGAAAAGAAGACTTAAATTGCTAATTATCTTGAAAACTATTAACTTTTTGTATAGGCATGTATATTAGAATATTGTAGGTATTGCAACAAGGATCATTGTGATATATGGTTCAAGGTCAAATGTTGAAAGGTTAAGGTCACAACTGCAGAAGAATACTTAAATTGCTAATTATCTTGAAAACTATTAACTATTTGTATAGGCATGTATATTAGAATATTGTAGGTATTGACAAGACAATCATTTTGATATATGGTTCAAGGTCATATGTTGAAAGTTCAAGGTCACAGCTGCAAAAGAAGACTTAAATTGCTAATTATCTTGGAAACTATTAACTTTTTGTATAGGCATGTATATTAGAATATTGTAGGTTTTGCAAAAACGATCATTTTGATATATGGTTCAAGGTCATATATTGAAAGGTCAAGGTCAGAGCTGCAGAAGAATACTTAAATTGCTAATTATCTTAAAAACTATCAACTATTTGTATAGGCATGTATACTAGACTTTTGTAGGTATTTACATGACGATCATTTTGATATATGGTTCAAGGTCATATGTTGAAAGGTCAAGGTCACAGCTACAAAAGAAGACTTATAATTTTAAAATTTATAAATTGTAAGGCACGAAGTGGGGAAGTTGCTAAAAATTATGTATTTGTCACTATATCTTGAAAACTATTACTTTTTTGTATAGGCATGTATATTAAAATATTGTAGGTATTGACATGATCCTCATTTTGATATAGGGTTTAAGATTAGTTCAAAGGTCAAGGTCATATCAACATAGGAATATTAAAATTATTAATTATCTTGAAAGCTATTAATTTCATGCATAGGCATGTATATTAGAAAAGTGTAGGTATTGACATGACAATTGTATATGGTTTGAAGTCATATGTTCAAAGGTCAAGGACATAGCTGCATAATTATACTGAAATTGTACTGATTGCACTACAGTTACTTCATGCATATTTTATATGCTACTTATGAATGAAAAGTGAGTGGATATATGTCTGATTAAGTTTTGTGGGATTTCTTAACTTGAGAAAACTTTTAAAGTTTCTGTACTTAATATATTGCCTATTGCACTTTGCAAACAATATTGGACATATCTTCAGGTGAGCGTTAAGGCCCATGGGCCTCTTGTTTTATTTTAAAATTCTAATTGTAAATGGATCAGAATAAACCAAAAATTACTAATTAGAATATAGATCTGAATGGTTTACATTTTATGACATTGAAATTGCACTTAATAAAAATTTTAAATTAAAATTTGACTTATTTTTCCAATAAATAGAGATTATAAAAACATACATGTACCTTTGTTGTAATTTTATTAATTATTCCTCAGCATCATTTGAATATAATCTTGTCAATTGTTCTTGTTCCAATAATTGAAATTTCTGTTCATAACACACATATTCATTGCTTACTATTGTGATAATGTTTATTTATTCATAATTTTTCATAATTCATTTTTCTTTTTTTTGACCAATATTTTACAGAAAGTAATTGCAGTGAACCCTCAGATCCCTTGGGTAATGGAAACCAGACCTGTTATACAGAAGGCTTGCCATTTTATGCTTGTAGTGCTTCCTGTTTAGCTGCCAACAATGCTCCATATATACCAAACAGGTAAATATTACTATAACCTCACAATGAACTTTGTAAAAATCATCTTGTTTGTCTATCTGTCCATCCCTCTATCTGTCTGTCTGTCTGTCCAGCTGTTAATGGATTGAAATTTGGACAATAATTTTTAGAAAATTATGATTTTAACTTATTTGGTATGAAGGTTCACTGTATAAATATGAAAACCAAGTTTGATTTTCTAAACTAGTGTGCACTGGTACAATAAAGAACAAAAACAAACCATAATAACTTGTGTTAAGATTAATAAAAATTGTAATACACAAATAGCTAAACAGTTGCTGAAATTGTGATATAAAACAACATACAAACAAAAAATTAACCTTCATAACTGAAGAAATGTCTGTAGGCTTAGCTGTATTTATAGCACACCTGGCCAGAAGGCCAACAAAGCTTATGGCATAGCATAACGTGTATGTGTCTTCATCATTATGTACATGTGTTGTCAGAACATACTTTCTGTTTTTACAAGACCTTAGTACAGATTTTATTGAATTTTAGTGAGAATCTGTTATAGCTTAAAACAGTCCAAATTCTTATGTGACATCCCAACACTAGGTCACAATATAAAACAAAAAAAGAATAAAATATAAATAAAAAAAATAAAAGGAAATTGGTTTGCCAATTGCTCGCCACCTGTTATCAGCACCACAGTAGTGTTTTATAAAATTATAGAATTTCAACCAGTCATTATTTACCAGGTGAGCATTTCAGACTTATTAGGCTTCTTTTTATGTAAACCTTTTCATTGTAGATTACCAATTGGATTAAGACCTTCATTGAATACCAAGAAGTATAGAATGTGTCAGCCAGCACCTGTTTATCACACATGTGGTCCTCTTGGATCGTGGGATGATGAAACCAGTAGTGGATGTGAATATCAGTATCCCTCTTGTGGAGGTAATTGTGTTTCCAAGATAATCTTATTATTATTCCCTTATATTAATTCTTT
Organism: Tegillarca granosa; assembly: GCA_029721355.1. Lineage (NCBI taxonomy): Eukaryota > Metazoa > Mollusca > Bivalvia > Arcoida > Arcidae > Tegillarca > Tegillarca granosa. Next base: position 17,993,369 of record CM056594.1, on the reverse strand, counting down.
ACTCGGATAAAAAGTTTGGAAATCCAAGCAGTTCATGTCACTATCCATCTTGCGGAGGTAATTTAGTTTGCAGTATTATCTCATCATTATCTCTCACATAATTTAGTACTAAATTAAAATTGAAAATTTAAGAAGTACATTTCGGTATCTTGTGGAGGTAATTTTGTGTGGAAGATAATATCCCCATTATTTCTTATTTAATCTATTAATGAAATTAAAAGTTTAAAATCTAAGTAGTAAATTTCAGTATCCTTATTGTGGAGTTAGTGTTGTTTCACTCAGAGTCTGAAATCTCAAAATGCTAGCAAAAAATTACAAGCTAAAATATGTGTTTCCTGTAGAGAATCCATGACATTTGAAGCAACAGTATAGAAACATCTTTTCTTATTTTGTTCAAAATATTTATGTATCTAAGCCTTGCCTTAGATTCATAATTATTCCTTAGCTAATTTTCCTTAACTTAAATTTGATAACTTTGAAATCTTTATGATTTTGTTAATTTTCTATGATTTTCAAAAATTTAAGATGTTATTTTAAAGATCATATTAGCATTAAAACATTTATATTTAGTTTTGTCAAAAAAGTGAATTTTTAGTTCCAAAAATGTTTGCCAGAATTTGTTAAATTTAAGTTTAAGTTTTCTTGGTTAAGATAAAATTGTGAAACTGGGGCCTGAACAAATTGTAAAACTGCTTTTAAGATATGAGAGCTGTAATTATCGACTGTCTACAGAGGGAGCCATACCTATATATGAACACAATGTTATATTCATTCAGTGCTGACAAACATAAAAGACCTTGCTTTGAGGCCAATAAGTATTTTCAGTAAGAGAAAAAACCATGAAAAACACAAGCTTTTTAAGTTTTTAAATACTTGGTCACTTACAATTCACCTCCAGACCTTAAGGGAAAAAATGTATCTTCAACAAATATTTTTTAACAGTTTTAAGGAATATACAGTGTTAAAAATTTATTTTTCAGAAACTACATAAATATGAGAGATAGAATTTCATTTGCGAAACTCTTTTATTTTTAAAGATTTTTAATTGTAAATATGTGTGTATATTAAAATTTATATCCAATAACACATATTAATTCATTTTTTATTATTATTATCCTCTTGGTACCTGAATTCGACGAGAACCTGAATTCGACGGGAAAATATACGTGCAATTTTCACGCGATCGTGCACACGTGCAGAGAGCGAGACACAACCTCGAACATCTCTGGTCGGTGAAGTTTCATCAGCGTAAAAAAGATCGAGAATGGAGATTCGCTTGGTAAGTATACATTGAAAAATTGAAAATCAAGGTACCTAACCACTAAATGACTTAAGGTAAAAAAAATCCCCATTTTGAACCTCATTTTTTCTATAAATAACCCACATTTTAATACCTGTTTAAGAAGGCCTAGGTAGATCGGCCATTTTGGTAAATGACGTCATTCGTTGAATAGGAAATCCCCGCCTTGTCAGAAATAAACTAAGGGGGCCCGTACCTGGCTTTCTTATCACAAAACGCAACTTTTTGCATTGTTTCATATTAAAGGGCTGGATGTGGCTTTCTTTTTTTTAGGCAAAAGAATACAGGAAAGGGAAATATAGGTCAAACTACAACATAAATGATATGTCAAAGGCCTATTTGTTGGTTAAAGATAAGGGGGTGTCTGTGGAGAGTGCAGCCAGGAAATGTGGGGTTCCAGTGACCATCCTGAAAGGCAGAGTGAGGGGGAGAATTAATATTGAGACAATAAAATCTGGGCCTTCACCACTTTTTTCCCTTGATGAAGAGTTAAATTTTTTTAACCATATAAATATCATGGCTGATAAGGGTATGGTTATACCAGAAGAGAGACTTTAAACCTAGCCTCTGACTATGCAGTCCATCTAGGATACTGAGATCAGGACCACCCACTAAGTTTTCCTTGGCTGAAGAATTTCTTGTCTAGGTGGCCTGCTATGAAGGTACAAAAACCCCGTAAACTTGAAGCTGTGAGGGCAAAGTGCACATGTAAAGAAGTAATTGATAGGTACTTTAAGGAACTTAAAACAATTCTTGATAAATACCGTATAACGGGTTTTTTTCGCGTCGTGCAAATTTCGCGATTTTGTCCAAAATCTAATATTAGCGTTTCAATTTTCGCGATGTGCGGTCCAGCCGGGAATAGCTGAAATATGAAGTGGCATGAAACACAAAAATCACTCTGCCATACACGACGGACAGATGTAGTTAAAGGGAAATAACTTGTATAACTCTATTCATTTATTTATTATTAATGTTCACTCAGTATTAATAATTCCTCCTGTTTTACGAATTCCTGTAATATACTGCTGAACAAGCTTATCCAAATCTTCTCCTAACATAACTTTCCGGCCACGCTTTTTGGGAGTTAAAACTTGTTCATTGTCAGAATCGTCAAAATTGGTGTCGTCAACTTTTCTCTTTTTCTGTGCATTTAACTGTTCATAATATTTTTAAGTGCTTTCACTTAATTTTTTTTCCGGTGTAGAAAATTTCTGCGTTGCACTTTTATTTCCATACTCTGCTGCGTGTTTCCCAATATTATAAAACGCATAGTGTTGAGAGAAATACGATACAAGGGCAATAACTCTTACAAACATTCCTATTTAATTTTTAGCGTTTTAATTTTGGCGTTTTAAACTGATCGCTAATATAGCGAAAATTAAACTCGCGCGAAAAAAACCCGTTATACGGTATAACTTGAATGATCAGCCAGGCAGAATTTTTAATGTAGATGAAAAAGGCATCACAACTGATTATAAACCACCTAATGTTGTAGCAGGCACCAATTTTAAAGTTCAGGCAGTTGTAACTGGAAAGTCCAAGACAGTGACTGTAATAGGTGCCGGGAATGCTATTGGCAATCAGGTTCCTCCCTTTTTTGTTTTTCCGGGTCAAAGAATGATGCCAGAATTGTTGGATGGTGCTACACCTGGGGTGCAAGGACGAGTATCACTTAGTGGTTGGTCTAATTCTGAAATTTTTGATGAATACATGAAGGAACATTTGATTAATTATTTACCAGCACTCGATGCATCCAATAAAGTCCTTGTTATGTATGATGGGCATAAGAGTCATGTTTCTTTGGGCATAATTGAGTGGGCCAGGAGAGAAAATATTATTCTATTCGTTTTGCCTCCACATACAAGTCACCTATTACAGCCTTTAGATGTTGGAGCTTTTGCACCATTTGAAATAGCTTGGGGTCAAGCATGTCACACTCATTTACGCAACAATGGAATCAGTGTCATAACACGCCATGAAGTTTGTAAGATTGCTTGTCGTGTTTATACAAAAACACTTACACCATCAAACTTTCAGTCTGCCTTTAAAAAATGTGGTATTTTTCCATACAACCCTGATGTTATACCTGAAGTTGCTCTTGCACCATCACAATCTTTTCCTGTTGATGATGTACTTACCTCTGCCTCTGTCGTCGATGTGGAATGCCCTACTACAGTTGAACCTTTTGATGTAGCAATGGCTGTTGAGGAAGAAAAAGCTAACTCACCTTCAGATTTCTTTGATAAACAGGGGGGTGAAGTACTTAAAAATTTGAAGGTCAGGAAAGTCCGCAAAACACTGAGCAAAGTGGTTGGGGGTAAACCAATTACTGAAGATTGTGTCATGGAAGCAGTTCAAAAGCATTATGCAGAGCAGAAGAACCCCAAAAAGTCTATAAAAAATGCTGTTAATGAGTCGCAAGTGGCAGGGTGCTCTGGGGAGGGAAATAAAAGGAAAAGGCCAGTTGAAACTACAAAATAAAAAGAAACCTAAAAATGGAAAATCAAGTAATGTTGCAGTCAGTAGTAGTGATGATGGTGATTCTTCTAGTGATGAAATCCAAGAAGAAGAGAAATGTTGTATATGCAAAAAGTTTTCAATGCCTGGTACCAAATACTCTGTTATATTCACAAAGTGGGTACAGTGTGAAAAATGTCCTCACTGGGTTCATGTACAAACATGTACTCCATCTAGAGTGATAAGGAGAGGTGACATTTATGTCTGCCCTCACTGTACATCTGAATAATAAAGTGACAACAGAGTAAAAAAAAAACTGTAAATATGTTACTATTTAATAGTTTATGTTATTTTTTAAACTTCAAGTTCTAACCCCCTGCCACTTTGTTGAAATAACTGACATGACTATAAAATTGTGAACAATTGACAAAAATAATGATGTACTATAATATGGAAAGAAATATAAGTAGCGGCAACATATTTTTTCTTGAGGAATGAGCCACCTTACCCGAGTCTGAAACTATCGTCGAAAACCGGCACACGATGCAATTTTATACACCAGGTAAGTGATGACTTATTTTTATCGATTTCTTTCAATTTTTCAAAAGTAAACATTATGTTTTTAGGTAAGTTATAGGAAAATGGATAGGTAAAAATGGTAGGAAAATATAAATTACAAACTTGCAAGAATAAACGAAATTTTACGACATTTTCCGTTACATCGTCGAATTCAGGTACTACGAGGGTATTATTTTTTTATTACTATTTATTTATTTTTATTTATTTATTTTTTTTAAATTTCAGTTATTGTAGGAAAAGCTAATGTAAATCTGAACATAACATTAAAATATAGAGTAACAACATCAGTTTGTGAAGCAGTGAAGGTTGCTTTAAAACTAGAAGTTACATCAAGACTTGAAATCCTGAATACTCAGTGGAATGATCAGTTATGCAGCCAATCAAATTGCAGCAATGTTAATGTTTTTGTGACTTGTCAACCATCCACCTATACATCAACTTACATCAATTTTGAATTGAAAAATATACAGTTAGTGTAATATTTGATTTTTTGAAAAGGGAAAAAATTTTAACATTTTTTATGTTGCATAAAGAAAGATAAAAAGTCAAAATTTTGTTGCCATGAATTGCTCAGCTTAGGTATGGTATGGAATTACATTGGTCGTTTTAGATGTTTAAGGTTATCAAAAGTTCAAAAGTTATTATGCCTTGACAGTGAACAGTTTTTTTTTTTTTTTTTTTTTTTTTTTGGAAAGCCATCAATCAATTAGAATAATAATCATGGAACATTAATGGGATTAATTAAAGTTTAGGAATAAAAGTAAACAAACTAATGTTACCTTGTAAATGGCATTGGTCTTGGTAGATGCTTAGGGTTATTCAAATTATTATGCCTGGCAGAAAAGATAGGATATTTTTATTTGTTTAAAATATTAATTAGATCGATAATATTGGAACATTTTAAGTGATAAAATAAAGTTTGGGAGTAAAAAATGGTACCTTGAATATTTCCTCCAAAACCTTGCCTTCCATCAGTCATTATCAATGTTATTCTCAGTCATTTTCTTTACCATTTTACTTCTTTTAGGGCCTCTTTATCAAGATTGATACCTAGACAAGTTCTGACACCAGCAGAAATTATAACAACCAGTGTGTTAGATAAAGATATATTTTATTTTGGGGTATGTGTTGTATATAATCAGGTACATCTTATGAATATTTATACCATATTTGATTCTTATTACTGTTTAATGAAAATTTTTTCTTATTTTATAGCTACTGTGTCAGTAGTTTATTAGTTCAAGATTCCTGGCTCCTCAAGGGGATAGTCAGGTTCATTTCTCAGACATGGTTGACCTTAGATATACAAACCTTAGACATACAAACATATAAGGGCAGAATATAATAAGGTTCTGAAACTTGGTTTCTTTGGCCAAACAAGACCCCAATTGTGACAGAAAAATGTTGAAAATGCAGCAGCCAGAACAGGAATCAATTCCCAGAACTTCAGAATATTAGTGTGAATCTCTACAAGCTATGCTACTGAGCCACTTCCTACATGCCTTCTTTCATTTTTGGCTTTAACTGCCCTGGAAATTCACCATGTTTTAACCTATGAACAGTTTGTTATTTTGCTATATATATCGGGGCTAAACAAGCCTTCAGATGTAGGAGAAAAGCATGAAAAGCAGGGGGAAAACTAGAACTCAAACAAGGGATGTTTTCAGTACTATGCTAGATGCTAGTGATGTCCAATCAGACAAAAAATCATAATCGATACTCGGAGAGGAATAATCAATCAATTAATCGATAATAATCCGAATTACTTAGTAACTGTACATCAGTATTCAAATAAAGCTGAAACAAATAAAGCTGAATATAAATACAGTTTTTGCAAACAAATAAGGCTGAATATAAATACTTTAATTGTAAAAGCCATGTGTTCTTGCTTTGTGATTGTAAGTTAAAGGCCAGATAGCTCCTTGCCCTGATAGACTGATAGTGGCCAAAGCATAGCGCTGTGTAAAAAGTGTCGGATACAATATATTATCTGATCCTCGTCCGCCATTGTTGATTTCAGTAGCAAGAACCGGAAAGGAAACGGACTTTACTACAATCCGGAAACTACTCGCCGACGTCGGCGATGATCGATTATTTATCTTGTGATCGATTATTAGGATCGCTGCCCTGACAATGACCGACAATCGATCATCGGCGAAAATCGCGACATCACTACTAGATGCGTTGCTGACCCAGCTGCCTAGTCCACTATTTAGCCTGGGCTATCATAGGCACCACTTATTCTGTGGTTCATCTCTAGCCCCACTTTATCCTTTAAAAATGGCCTTGAAGAATGTTAATTTTTATTTTAGAATGTTGTACCATATGGACAGCCAGATACACAAGGATTTGAAGTATACACTCAGAAAGTTTGTCCAGATGGGCAAGTTCTTCTTGATGAGGACTGTGGTAAGTTGATATTAATATCAAGGTAAGGCCATGCAAAATTAATTTGTAGTTTGCAGCTTGTAATATCATTTGATTATATTTTTCCAGCAAACTATTTTTCAGTTTACTTTTTAATGCAGTTCAATGTAGAAAATTCTACATTATGGAAAATGATTTAACATATAGAACTGGATTGTCATTGAAAATGTTTTTAATTTATAGATTGCTTAATGTATGTACATTTGTAATTTTAAATTTTGGAAATGAAATACTAGTATATGTATATACAAGTGTCACATAACTTTGGAATTTTAAGGAAAATTTCACTTTAAATTGCAGATTCTTTTCTATTTCAGTGAACATAATTCTTTTCTATTTTAGTTTAGCATGGAATTGGCATACTTTAAATTGCAGATTCCTTTTGATGTTAGTGTACTGTGGAATGCTTCCAGTTGCAGATTCTTTTTCATTTTAGTCTCGTATTGAATAGTCATACTTTAAACTGCAGACTCTTTTCTATCTTTTCTATTTAAATGTACTGTAAATAAGCTAACTTCAAATTGCAGATTCTTTTTCATTTCAGTCTATTGTGGAATGGGCATGTATTTTGAAACTAGTAGTAAAACCTGTGTAAAATGTGATAAGGGATATTACCAAGAAAATGAAGATGGCGCCAGATCTTGTCAGGCTTGTCCTGTTGGTACAACTACACAATGCATAGGGACATCATCAGTTTCTCTTTGTTACAGTAAGTTTAAAAATTAATTTTTTAAATTTTCTTTATTTTTTTTTTTTTATTTTATTTTATTATTTTTTTTTTTTTTCGCTAAATTTATTGAAAATTTATATCTTTTATCGATAAAATAAAATTTTTTGGTAATATTACAATTTGACACTTTCTGCCACCAAGATATCAATCTTCAATAAAGACATTAATGATTTTGTAATGTTTTTTAATTTAATTTTAGGCTATTTACGTGCTAACAAATAGTTCATGGCATTTCGAGTTTATGGACCGGGTAGTCATCCACAAAGTATAAGTATTATATGGACTGAAGCAAAGCCAAAAATGTGAAAATTCCATTGAAATCAGGGTTTTTATAATTTTCTGTTTTTCTGTTTATTTCCATGGATTTGGTCAGCATTGTAGAATCATTATAATTTATATTTCAGCCATATGTACACAAGGATATTTTTACAATATTAGCAACAGTAATTGTGATGAATGTCCTACTGGTTCATTTCAAAATAGAAGTGGTCAGTTTACCTGTATCAAATGTCCACAAGGAAAGACCACCAGACAGGTGGGATCCGTATCAGAATCACAATGTTATGGTATGTTTATATACTTAGTATTGCTTGTTATTTATGATATTATTTTGGCAATTTGATTGGTTCATCCTTCAGGTCCCATATTCTTTTGTATTTCCCAGACTAAGTTGACATTTCTCAGAAGAATTTGTATTGACTTGCACATTCAAAAATATATATACGCATTGCATAAATGTAACAAAATTACCAGGGAATGACATTTTGTTATTATGCTGCAAAACAGGATTAACATAAACTTGCACAATTGTTTTTCAGGTTATACTCCAACGAACTCAGCAACCATAGCAATGCTGAACAAAAATGCATGGTTATGTCTTCTCCCATTACATTGGCTAAAATTGTTTGTTGACAGTTCCTTAATTATTTAAAAAATATTCGATTGTTTAGTCTAAATATATATATTTGAGTATAAGGAATATCTTGTGTTCTTAACAAGTTTATTGAGTCATAACCTGAAAAACAGTAATTATGCACACGTTTTCATAATGCGCTACACGATACATTATGAAGTGTGCACACCATTTTTTAGGTTATTCCATAATTAAGATACTTAAACATATAAGTATTGTAATTTATTTTTGTTTTACTTTATTATAAAGATGAGTGTTCAGCTGGCTTTGAGCTCAGTGCACAAGGATCATGTGAACCATGTAGTATTGGATTTTATAGATCAGTCACAGATGGACAGATATGCCAGCCTTGTCCAAATGGATTTATTACTTTTAACACTGGTGCTGTATCTGCTTCTGATTGTAATAAAGGTAAAGCAAGTAAAGTTAATATAGGTCATAATATATATTTTTATACATGTAGATAAAGTATGTACTTTAATATAGGTCATAATATATATTTTTATACATGTAGATAAAGTATGTACTTGCAAGTATCAATTGATAAGATTAAATACTTTCTGCTAGTCTTAAATATATGAGTTTTCCAAAGAATGTTTGTTTTCATACTAGTAAAATTAGCTTGTTTCAGTCCAATTAAAAGATAAAACAAAATGTGTGCATACTTTTGTTATTCTGAACCACACAATGCAAAAGACCAAACCATCAGTCAGTAAATAGTTATTATTCTGAACCCAGTTTCAAAAGTGGTCCAAAGACCAGTGGTTTGAAATAAAATTTGAAGTCCTTTTCTTAATATGTATTCCTGGTCCTAGTTTCACAATCATTCACTCAATTGAGTGTACTCAACTCAAGGAATATTTTAGTGTAAATTTTTAATGTTGTATTTAAATTGTTTAGTGTAGGTTGGTTAAAAAAAACAACAAATTATTGTCTCATAAAACTTAAAATTTTAAAATATTGATGAGAGAAAAATGAGAATATTTGAGTTGATTGTACACTCAACTGAGGAATGATTATAAAAATGGGGCTTGGTACTTAATTTGATCTCACTTTGTTACTACAGATGTTAAGGACCTTTAACCTGACAAACAACCAGATGTAAAGAAGACTTTTATTTATATTTGCAATCTTTTGAAACATAAATATTCTTGTTGATGTATGTTTCCTGCTCTGCAATGGTTATTGCTAACAAAACAAAAAAATGTTTACTTGTTGTGGAAAATATAGTCTCACCGTCATGTTTGACATTCATGAGTTACATACTTTGCCACATGTTCTGTTCATAGAGGTACTTAAGTGCCAAAATGTTTTTCCTTTATTTGCCTTTTTTTTTAAATTCATGAGTGGCAAACAAAATTCCATGAGCTAGAAATTCTAACCAAATGATGACATAACTAACCTTTGCCCTCCATGTACTATGTATTACAATAGAAACTGTGTTAATTGAGGGTAGAATTTAAAGGGGCTAAATTTTGATTTTACAAAATTTGCTTAATATTTAGAAATGAAATCATGTATTGTTCTCCAGACTGGTACAAAAATGATCAGGAATAATTTTTTTTAAAATGTAAACATATAATTTTAATAATTATCTTTCTTCTAGAAGTTTATAGCCATGTTTAAATAAACAATAATTTAATGACAGTTGCTTGCAGTGCTGGAGAGTTTTACTTTTCAAGATGGGGTACATGTAGGGATTGTGCAAGGGGAACTTACCAGGATGAGAAATGGCAAGATTCATGTAAACCATGTGCTAGCAACTATTCCACAGAACAAACTGGTTCAACTAGCAGTTTACAGTGTAAATGTAAGTAATAATGGTTACATTAGGGTTATATGAAACAAAATAAATGGAGTGTAGTGGAGTAATAGTGTTTAACACCCCAGTCAAGATTCTCTTGCTATTTTGAGGTGGTCACTTCTTGGATAGTGGAGGAAACCAGAGTGCCCGGAGAAAACCACCGACCTACGGCAAGGGAACTGACAAACTTTAGAAAACCACCGACCTACGGCAAGGGAACTGACAAACTTTAGAAAACCAATGACCTACGGCAAGGGAACTGACAAACTTTCTCATACTAGGATTTGTCCCAAGTGTAATTTGAACCCAGGGGTTGAAGCACTGTGATCTGTAAGCACACACTTTAGACCACTCAGCCACTGAGGCCCCCAAAATAAATGGAAATGTGGGACAATTTTATAAAAAAAACAGAATGAAATGCATCAATAATTTTATGTTTTGATGTACAGAAAACCAGTTAGTAATGAAAAGGTTTATTATGAATAAGCCTCATTTTCATTTTATCTACAAAGTAAAGAGATATTGTACAAAAGTTTTGTGTGAGATGTGAAATACTTTGTTTCTTCTCCACTCTGTGTACATGTACAGAAGTCTCTTCTCCACTGTTTACATGTACAGAAGTCTCTTCTCCACTCTGTGTACATGTACAGAAGTCTCTTCTCCACTATGTGTACATCAGGGGTCCAGAAACAGTCATATTTGCCGGACATGTCCGACAAAAAATATTTTTGTCCGATGTGAAAAATCTCTTGTTGGACATTTTTAGTTAATAATAGAATTCAGTTAATCGGACATATAAATAAATATGTTTGTCGGTCATTATTTTACTCGAGTATTGTTTGATATCACCTGTCAACCATTTTCAATAAATAAATTAGGCTTTTGTTTATTAATCAGTTAGAATCCATGGTCTCAATCTGTTCCTTTTGTTTCACCGTCCGAACCCTCATTAATTTTGTTGTTAATTAAGTAATCACATCGCTTGACAGACGGAAGCCATAAACAGCTGATAACGAGGGTTGATCCTTGAAGGTCATGGTCGTTGGACTATATCAAAGAGGTTCCACGCGGGATTTCAAATAAGACTACAACGCGCATCATATGGTCTTTGCAAACTATTTAGTTCTGAATAAATAATTTTAAAAAGTCTAAATACAATCAAAGAGGTCATGAAATGAGGTTCAGTCAAGTTCGTGTAACTACGGAAAAACGAAAATGCACGATTGTCAATAAACAAAGATGGCCATCAAACCATGTGTCGTCAACACCGACAGTACAAAAATCGACACTATGTGGACACATGAGCCTGATCACATGTGTACCTAAATAACCTCTATGTAGTTAAATCCATTTTAAAATCTATTTAATATTAAAAATTAAAATCTTTTTTTTAAAAAAAAAAAACATCGTCAATAACAACGGTGGTACACTCTGTGTACATGTACAGAAGTCTCTTCTCCACTCTGTGTACATGTACAGAAGTCTCTTCTCCACTCTGTGTACATGTACAGAAGTCTCTTCTCCACTCTGTGTACATGTACAGAAGTCTCTTCTCCACTATGTGTACATGTACAGAAGTCTCTTCTCCACTCTGTGTACATGTACAGAAGTCTCTTCTCCACTATGTGTACATGTACAGAAGTCTCTTCTCCACTCTGTGTACATGTACAGAAGTCTCTTCCTCACTATGTGTACATGTTCAGAAGTCTCTTCTCCACTCTGTGTACATGTACAGAAGTCTCTTCTCCACTCTGTGTACATGTACGGAAGTCTCTTCTCCTTCTGTTGTGTACATGTACAGAAGTCTCTTCTCCACTCTGTGCACATGTACAGAAGTCTCTTCTCCACTTTGTGTACATGTACAGAAGTCTCTTATCCACTCTATGTACATGTACAGAAGTCTCTTCTCCACTCTGTGCACATGTACAGAAGTCTCTTCTCCACTATGTGTACATGTACAGAAGTCATTTCTCCACTCTGTGTACATGTACAGAAGTCTCTTCTCCACTCTGTGTACATGTACAGAAGTCTCTTCTCCACTTTGTTTACATGTACAGAAGTCTCTTCTCCTTCTGTTTTGTACATGTACAGAAGTCTCTTCTCCACTCTGTGCACATGTACAGAAGTCTCTTCTCCACTTTGTGTACATGTACAGAAGTCTCTTATCCACTCTATGTACATGTACAGAAGTCTCTTCTCCACTCTGTGTACATGTACAGAAGTCTCTTCTCCACTATGTGTACATGTACAGAAGTCTCTTCTCCACTCTGTGTACATGTACAGAAGTCTCTTCTCTACTCTGTGTACATGTACAGAAGTCTCTTCTCTACTATGTGTACATGTACAGAAGTATCTTCTCCACTCTATGTACATGTACAGAAGAAGACATTCCTTAAAGAAAATAATACTAAAGTCTTATCAAGTTGTCACGACTTTATTGTTATCTGTTTAGTGTCATGTATTTTCAGTATACTGTCCTTCTGGTTATGAAGTTGTGAGTGGAACTTCTTGTCAGGCATGCCCAGTAGGAACTTACAAAGATAACAGTGGGAATTTATTTCAGTCATGTACCTTTTGTCCATTTAGCAAAACAACACCTGGAACAGCCACAGAGTCCTCAGCTGGCTGTTCTGTTTGTAAGTATATCAGTACTATATGTAATGTTTCGTGTCCATGCATGCACACCCACATACAAACACTTGCACATATATATGTGTACACACACACACACACACACACACACACACACACACACACACACACACACACACACACACACCCTTTAGGCCAGGTCCTGATATATACTGGTTGACTTGCTTCTTCAGGGGTGTAGCTTACTCTGAAGCAACTGCCTTGTTAAAAATTCAGATGTTCCTAGCAAATATTTAGTTAAAGTTTCACACCATTTGACGCCTTTTTTTCTCTCAATGTTTTACATGGGAACATGACTCGCAGACCCCCTAGATATGAAGCATCTTTGGTGCTTCTATTTTTTGCCTCTGTTATAATTGGTTCTTTTCTATGCCCTTGTTATTGTGTTTATTTTATAAGAGCAAACATTAGCATGATACTTATTTTTTCACCTATTAAGCACTGAGAAATTAAAGCTTAGGTTCTATAGATGAGACTTAAGAATTGGTGACCAACATGTCGTAGAAGTTAAGAATCTTTTCTTCACCTTTTATAATCGTTTTGCATCAGTATAATGTAGTGTGTTAAACAAGATGCTTCTTTGATCAAATGAAAAAAAAAAAACAAACAAAAATTCATAATCTTTATAACAAACATTTACCTTCTTTTACATACAAGATTAGTGGAAACTTTAAACTGATTGTTAATCTAACCTGGGTCATATCACAATGGCATAATATATGTAGCATCTCTAACACTAGGAAATATTCGTATGTGTACAATTATTATTTTATTATTATTATTTTATTTTATTTTTTTATTTATTTTTTTTTTATCATTATTACTATTTTTTGTTTTCTCTTTGAATTCTTACTTGAATTATTTATTTTTGTAAAAAGATAAATAGATTTTCAGTAAAATATTTACATTAATTTTCATGTTTTAAGTAAAGTGTCCCCCTGGATACAGGGCAGATGGCCTAAACAGATTCTGTTTGAAATGTCCATTTGGAGAGTACCAGCCAAATGAAAATCAGAAAAGTTGTCTCCCTTGTCCAAATGGCACTACAACAAGATTAGAAGGAGCTGATAATGTTGGTAAATGTGAAGGTGAGTTATGTAAGGATATATATTTATCAGTTATGAAAAATCTGATTTTTTAACTAGGGCTGTCACGGGTAACCTGATAACCGGTCACGGTTAGGTTACAGGGCAAAACCTGTTACAAAATATAGTAACGATAACCGCATGCATATATCTAAATACATACTCTCTGTATATCTACATTTTCCTTTCTCTGTGACATGCTTATTTCGTTGAATAATAACGTAAATAGACCTATTTACCACATTTGGCAGATCAGTTGACACTCTGCTCAATCAATTTTTTCTAATTATTACGGTATAACAGGAAGAAGTATTTCTGGCAAGCATGTGCAAAAACTAACAGGAAGGTAATGGAACTATTACAACACCTGACATTTGCATTTTGCCTTTGCACAGAATCTGCAGTTGGGTAACCGGTAACGGTTTGGTTAATACATTTCGGTTAATCGGTTTCAAAATTTCATAACCGTGATAGCCCTATTTTAAACTGAGACAAAAATAGATAATAAATAAAATAATAAAAATAAAAAAATTTAATTATGAAAAAAAGGCTTTGATCCTTGTGCTTGCTGAAGATGGGCCACTATTGATAATGCTGTTTTACAATAAGGAGCTGAAGATGGGCCACTATTAATAATGCTGTTTTACAATAAGGAGCTGAATATGGGCCACTATTGATAATGCTGTTTTACAATAAGGAGCTGAAGATGGGCCACTATTGATAATGCTGTTTTACAATAAGGAGCTGAAGATGGGCCACTATTAATAATGCTGTTTTACAATAAGGAGCTGAATATGGGCCACTATTGATAATGCTGTTTTACAATAAGGAGCATTAAAAGGAACTTTTAGTATTAGTGGAGCAGAAAAAGAAAAATGTTAAATGCAAGTAATATTTTTCATGAGAAAATATTATAGAAGATATTGTTTTAGTATGCAGAAGATGGTGAATAAGGTATCAGTCAGCTTCACAAACAGCATTTTTTTCCAGCAACAAATAAGTGTTTCATTATACCTAAAAGAAAACCCTGCTAAAAAGTATTACAAATCAAGCTAAGGACATTAAATAATGTTTCTGAGCTTTTTTTTTTTTCATTCAGTGAAATTTCCTCATCAGTATACAATGTGAATTTAGCCATCTGTATTTATCTAAAATTAATTAATTTTGTCAGATACATGTATATAGTCATATTTTTAATTTTGTTTTGTTTTTCCCAGCATATTGCCAGTCTGGATCAGAATTAAGAGGTTCAGGATGTATCCAATGTCCAGTTGGCTACTATAAAGATAACAAGGTTGATGAGTTTGGTCAGTGTGTTGTTTGTCCAGTAGAATATGTAACTGCAAACCCTGGATCAATATCAAAATCTAACTGCACTGTTAGTAAGTAAAATGTAACTTTAAAAAATTGTTTAATGAAGGGATATTGACATGCTTCAGGTGACCTATATGGCCTTCGTAATTCACATTTATATATATTTATATTTATATTTCTGAAATTTTCAATGCAATTACAGATTGTGAAAAAAGAAATTGAAGGTTATTTACCACATCACAAAGTAAAAATCTGGAGACAGAGAAAAAATACCATGAAATAGATCATTGCTTATTTTTTTGCCAAAAAGACATCTCAAAATTAATGAGAATTGCAATATGTTTGTTGACAATATTTTTATTTAATGATGGATTTTATTAATCAATAGACCAGTTGTACAATTTGATTCTTTTTTCAAATAAAAGTTTTCTAAATTCAAATTATGAGCAATATTTTTGGTTTCACTAGGAAATTGTTCTGCTGGGTATAGGATAACACCTTCAAGTTGTGAACTATGTCGACTTGGCCAGTACCAACCAAACAAATACCAGATGGAATGTTTACAGTGTCCACCAAATACAAGTACACAGTACACGGGATCCTCTGGTATACAGGACTGTCAAAGTAGGTATTTTATACTGCTGAACTAAGCTTTAAGCTGTGATATATACTGAAATGGTTAATGATTTGGAAGTTATTCATTGTACTGTAATTATTACATACATAGTAGCTACCTATCAATGAACTATGACTAGATATTTCTGATTAAGTATTTTGGCAGTTCCAAACTTGAGAAAACTTGGAAAGTTTTTTGTAATTTTTGTAATAAAGTTATTGTCTTTTGTACTTTGCAAATGATTTTGGACATATCCTGGGGTGAGCGTTATGGCCCATGATCCTATTTTTTATATTATAAGAATATTTGAAATTTTATTATTTAAAGACCCCTTAAAAGAGGGTAAAGCTTTACTGGTTATGGGATGGCTACTGTTAACCATTATTAGAAAATAAAATTTAGTTATGTAAAGTTTTTACTGTATTGAGACAACTTTTTATGTTATGATTTTTGTTTGAATAACATCATAAACTTTTTATATATTTGATAGCTTACTGCCCACCAGGAGAAGAGAAAATAGCAACTAGTATTGGTAACCAGTGTATACCATGTCCTGTTGGATATTATAAAGACAATAATTTTGATGTATTTAGTCAGTGCAGTATTTGTCCAATAAATTATATCACAAATTCAGTCAGATCAACTTCCTCTTCCGATTGTTATATTCGTAAGTATGACCTATTAACCTCTCCTTTTCCACATTGAAAATTTCAGCATAACTGTCAAGATGAGCAGCTCAGTATAACAAAAAATGGTTCATCAAATACTTATCAGAACTTTTATACTTCAGTTTGTTTATATATGGAACCCCATGAAGTCTCTTTAAGAAACAGTTTAGACCTTTTATTGATAGTGCTGTGAATGTATCTGAGCACTAGTCCAAGATACCCTTTCTTTGTTGTCACTATATGCTATAAATATACATTTGGAGCCCAAGAACAGTTCAGTGGTGTAATGATGTTAGATGCCTCTGTCAATTTTCTTTCGCTTGTATATAAGTATATTCCTGGTATAGTGAAAGCCCCCCCCTCACCCCCCACCCCAAAAAAAAAAAAAAAAAAACCACCAGCCTTCTGCAAGCAAACTGAAAAATTTCCACATTAGGATCTGCCTGATTTGGATTTGAGTCTAGACAGAGAAACACCTTGATCCACTTTAGACCACTTGGAACAAAAATAATTTGAATAAAAAATTAGTGTCTTCATATCATTGATTTCATATTGATAAGAATATTATGAAATTTCTTTCAGATAATTGAAGTAAAAGAAGCTGTCTTGATGAAAACCAGAATTTGTACATTTATATTTCATGTCAGTAAGAATATTATGTAATCTCTTTCAGGTAACTGTAGTAAGGGAAGCTTCCTAGATGTAAACCTGAATGAATGTTTTCTGTGTCCAGTTGGTAGTTATCAGACTGATAAATGGCAGATAGGATGTATACCATGTCCTACAGACCAAACGACAGCAAGCCAAGGAGCAACATCAATAAATCAATGTTACTGTAAGATTTATTTTTAGAATCATTCTTAGAACCTTCCGTCTTTATTATTTATATAGTCCACCTCATATTTTAAGTGTTGAAAATAGTGATGTCGCGATTATCGCCGATGATGGATTGTGGGTCGTTGTCAGGGCAGCGATCCTAATAATCGATCATCAGCGAGTAGTTTCCAGATTGTAGTGAAGTCCATTTCCTTTCTGGTTCTTGCTATAAAATACAACAATGGGGGATGGCGATAGGAAAATATATCTGTATCCAGACACATTTTACACCAGTGAGATGTTTTGGCCACTGTCAGTCTGTCAAGGCAAGGGGCTATCTGACCTTCAACTCACAATCACTAAGCAAAAACACTTGGCTTTCACAATAAAAGTATTTTTATTCAGCTTTACTTTTTTACTGAATACTGATTTACAATCACTAAGTCATTGCGATTTTTAATCGATTATTTGATCGATTATGCCTCTCCGATTATCGATTATTAATTTTTGTCCGATTGGACATCACTTGTTGAAAGTTAAAACTGCCTCTGTGAAAATTTGAGTTGTTAGGCTTGCTGAATTTATGAAATTAGAATTTTTCTATTCAGGACCCCTTTTAAAAACTAATAAAAGGGTCTGAAGTTTTATTATTCAAAATTATTTTCAGAAACAGAGGTGTAAAATTTAATTGGTTTTCTTTGGACAAGATTGTAAAAATTCCAATCAAAGACATAAAAACCCTCTCATATTTCATATTTTGGCATATAAGTGCACAGAGATGAACTTGCCAAGAAATATATCAATGCCATATTTCTTTAAATGTGTCAAATAGGGAAATTTGAATATAATACATTGTACCAGATGTATAATGTTTTTATTTCCATACATGTACATGTATAATTAGTGTCAGACTTTTTTTCAAAAATCAAAGCTTTCAAGATTGTTTGTCAAAATAACTATTTAAACTGAACACCTATCTACATGTAAAATATTCAAAATCTTGGGTCCAGTTTAAACAGTTTTCATTGTATTTTAAATTATTTCTGTACTTGTAGTATCATGTAGGGCAGGATATGAAAATATTGGTGGTACTTGTACTAAGTGTGGTATTGGATACTACAAATCGACAACAACAGCAGACAAACCATGTACTGCTTGTCCTAGTGGATACCGTACAGACAGTACAGGAGCTACTGATGTAGTACAATGTAATATAGGTTAGTATGTCAAATATAGATCTTAAGTTAGAGATCAACCTTGTACTGCTTGTCCTACTGGATACCGTACAGACAGTACAGGGGCTACTGATATAGTACAATGTAATGTAGGTTAGTATGTCATTGATTTCAAATAAAGGTCATTATATAAAGGGAGACCAATGGTTTATGGGGATTTTGGCAGTTTTAATCCCAAGTTTTGGTAATTTTTTAAAAAATATTTTAGAATTTTTTTTTTTGGCAATGAAAACACAACTCTGTTTGAAATGAAAAAGGACATTTATAGAAAATGCAATTTTAAAAGTTTATGTCATAGTTGTTGTCATTAATATTATTTTTAGGCATTTTCTATAAATGTCCTTTTTCATTTCAGACAGAGTTGTGTTTTCATTGCCAAACTAAGCTTCTCCTCTTGAGGGGGGGGGGGGGGTATTTCTTTTAAAAAAAATGATAATATTGTTTGTTTTAGAAAAATGTGTTTTCAACTTTAAAAAATAATTTCTGTAAAATTTGTTAATATTTGTGAGTTGAAACCGGTAAAGGCATTTCAGAATTATCGGTTTGATCATGCACAATGTCTAGGATGGAGCATGGCTCAATCTTTTTTGCTACCGATTACTATAAAGATTGAACATGTTGAAAATTTGCTGAAATTCTATCTGTTTGATATAGATTTGATTGAATGCTCCTACAAGGTCAGTTTTTAGCTCACCTGAGCTGAAAGCTCAGATGAGCTATTGCTATCCATCTTCATGCGTCGTCCGTCGTGCATAAACTTTTTACATTTTAATCTTCTCCTCCAAAACCACTGGGCCAAATTTAATGAAACTTGGTAATCATCATGCCTGGATGAAGCTCTTTCAGTTTTGCACAAATGAAGGAGTTATGTCCCCTTGGGGCCCCATAAGGGGGGAAATAGTGAAAAACTTTAAAAATCTTCTCCTCTGAATCTACAAGAGATATACCTTAGTTATTTTATTTATAACATCCTTAGGTCATCTATTTTCAGATTTGCACAAATGGTAGCCATGGGACTCAAAATGGGGAAATTGTGAGGCACTGAGTGGGGAATTTGATAAAAATTATATATTTGTCACTATATCTTGAAAACTATTAACTTTTTGTATAGGCATGTATATTAGAATATTGTAGGTATTGACATGACGATCATTTTGATATATGGTTCAAGGTCATATGTTGAAAGGTCAAGGTCACAGCTGCAAAAGAAGACTTTAATTGCTAATTATCTTGAAAACTATTAACTTTTTGTATAGGCATGTATATTAGCATATTGTAGGTATTGAAATGGCAACCATTTTGATATATGGTTCAAGGTCATATGTTGAAAGGTCAAGGTGACAGCTGCAAAAGAAGACTTAAATTGCTAATTATCTTGAAAACTATTAATGTTTTGTATAGGCATGTATATTAGAATATTGTAGGTATTGACATGACGATCATTTTGATATATGTTTCAAGGTCATATGTTGAAAGGTCAAGGTGACAGCTGCAAAAGAAGACTTAAATTGCTAATTAACTTGAAAACTATTAACCTTTTGTATAGGCTTGTATATTAAAATATTGTAGGTATTGACATGATGATCATTTTGATATATGGTTCAAGGTCATATGTTGAAAGGTCAAGGTGACAGCTGCAAAAGAAGACTAAAATTGCTAATTATCTTCAAAACTATTAATGTTTTGTATAGTCATGTATATTAGAATATTGGAGGTATTGACATGGCGATCATTTTGATATATGGTTCAAGGTCATATGTTGAAAGGTCAAGGTCACAGCTGCAAAAGAAGACTTAAATTGCTAATTATCTTGAAAACTATTAACCTTTTGTATCGGCATGTATATTAGAATATTGTAGGTATTGACATGATGTTCATTTTGATATATGGTTCAAGGTCATATGTTGAAAGGTCAGGGTCACAGCTGCAAAAAAAAAGTGACTTAAATTGCTAATTATCTTGAAAACTATCAACTTTTTGCATAGGCATGTATATTAGAATATTGTAGTTATGACATGCCAATCATTTTGATATATGGTTCAAGATCATATGTTGAAAGGTCTAGGTCACAGCTGCAAAAAAAGACTTAAATTGCTAAATATCTTGAAAACTATTAACTTTTTGTATAGGCATGTATATTAGAATATTGTAGGTATTGACATGACAATCATATATATTTTGAGGTCATATATGTTCAAAGGTCAAGGACATAGCTGCATAAGTATACTGAAATTCATTTATGATTTGGAAATTATTCGTTGCACTACAGTTACTTCATGCATATTATATAAGCTACTTATAAATGAAATGTGAGTGGATATATTTCTGATTAAGTTTTGTTGAAGTTCTTAACTTGAGAAAACTTTTAAAGTTTCTGTACTTAATATATTGTCTATTGCACTTTGCAAACTGCATTGGACAATATCTTCAGGTGAGCGTAAAGGCCCATGGGCCTCTTGTTTTCTTTTAAAATGTATAAACTTGATTTTGTTTTTAGTATCATGTGAAGCTGGAAGTTTCTTACAGAAGTCTACCAATATCTGTCGTCAGTGTCCCTATAGTCAGTATCAGCCAAATAAGTGGCAGGATGCCTGTCTATCTTGTCCAGCTCAGACTACTACCTTTAAACTTGGTGCCACTGATATAACAGAATGTGTCTGTAAGTACATAGTTATGAATTTTTGACAATATATTTTAGTAGCTCACCTGAGTACAAAGTGCTTCAGTTAGGTATTATGACTTTGTCCACTGTGCATCATGCATCAACGTTTGTTTGCTTGTTTTTGTTTTTTGGCTCTGTTTTTTTTTTTTTTTTTTTTTGTTGTACCCCACTTTCACCCAAAGGGGGGGGGACATTAAGATGGGTTTGTCCGTCTGTCATTCGCTTTGTCACGTTTGGTTTCTGTGCAATAACTTCAGTTGCAATTAAAGATTTTTAATGAAACATGGCACAGAGGTAGCTTATGACAAGAGCTCGCTTGGGATTGATTTTTGGGTCACTAGGCCAAAGGTCAAGGTCACTGTGACTATAAATAGAAAATCAGTTTCTGGTCATTTAAAAGTTAACCGTTCAAGATTTTTGTCCCCGCTTTCACGGAAAGGAAGACAAACAAATGATATACCATAGTTGCAATTTCCCTCTTTGCATTTTATGCTGTCCATGTTATCCTTCATATATCATTACAATTATAGAAGTGTATTTCATTTGAAAGCGGGGGACATAAATTCTATGAATTTGCTTGTTTATTTTTTTAATTCTTAATATAGTTAACATCTCTCTCTCTCTCTCTCTCTCTCTCTCTCTCTCTCTCTCTCGTGAATATTTAACCAAAAGAGTATCTATTTCTTTCCCTACTTACATTTATGCCTTATTCTATGTCAAGAATGTTTTGAAAACATTGGGAAAGTAGGGTATCCCTATTCTTCAGACAAAGTTTGTAGGGTATCTCTTTTTTTCAGACATGGTTTGTAGGGTATCTTTTTTTTCAGACAAGGTTTGTAGGGTATCTCTTTTTTTCAGACATGGTTTTTAGGGTATCTCTTCTTTTTCAGACAAAGTTTGTAGGGTATCTTTTTTTTTCAGGCAAAGTTTGTAGGGTACGTATCACTTTTTGGACTAAGTTTTGCTCACAGGACAGTGAAAAAAGTCTTTAACATTTCTTCCTACAATATTGTTATCTAGATGCAGTAAATTTACCGTATATCTCTGTAGATAAGCCGCAACTTTTTTACAAAATTTAAACCTTTAAAAACTTGATGGGACTTATCTAGCGGTCATTAAAATATTTTGAAAATGTTACTCGATTTTTGGAGGCGTTTCTGAAGTAGAGATTGGCAATAAATTCAGTTTAGTTAAATATAACTAAAGTAATGAAGGCATGTGTTTTCTTTCGAGATGACTTGAATAACAAAGTAGCTGTTGATTAAGAAGTTAATTAGACTGTCATTAACTTTTATTCAGGTCTTACCCGCGACAGCTCAGGTGGATCTTTGTTTGTTTAATGATTAAAATATACCCGGATTCCCATTCACCAATGTAATTGTCCACGCTGACATGCATCTATGCACCCTACATGAAAGCGACTCCATTACAAACACTACCTATTATAATCTCCGGTCAGATGTCATACGGCGTTATACAGCGTCTTGTTTCTCTGTCGGGGTTTCTCTGAGGTAAGTGGAGCGAAACATGTCAGTTTTTGTGTAATTAATTTCAATCGCTATTCGGTATATTTAAATGGTGTTCAATATCATCTCGGAATCAATTGATTGTGATATACTGTATTAAACTGATTATAATGAAGCGTAAAAGGAATAGTTACAAAGCTGATTATAAACTTAAAGTTGTGGAATATGCCGAGTTGCATGGCAGTCGTAGTGCCGAGAGGGAATATGGGGTGTCAGAAAAAGGATTAAGGGACTGGCGAAAAAATAAGACAATAATATTAACATTGCTGAAAACAAAACGTGACTGTCGATATACAGTGTCACTTTATTTGGAAATGGAAAGGGACTTAAATAAATGGATTAATGACCTTCGTCAAATGGGATACATGGTTTCTTGTATGGCAATCCGTATTCATGCATTAAATTTATCTGAAGACAAGAATTATGGACTTAACAGTAATTTTAAAGCATCCTCTGGTTGGTACACAAGGTTCATGAACTGCTTTGGACTTGCTTTACTACAGAAAACACACATTGCACAGAAATTACCAAAGGATGTGGAGCAAAAAGTTGATAGTTTTCAGAAATTTTTTATAGATGAAAGGAAGAACTTCTATTATGAGCTTTTGTGTATAGGAAATATGGACGAAACCCCAATGTATTTTGATATGCCGGGTAATTCCACTGTGGACTAAGTTGGATCTAAGACTGTTTCTATAAAAACTACCGGGCACGAGAAATCACATTTCATGGTCGTGCTTTCGTGTTTGGCAGATGGGACGAAATTAAAACCATTCATTATTTTCAAGCGAAAGCCATTTTCAAAGGATAAATTTCCCTGAGGCATTATTGTAAAAGTTCAGGAATAGGGGTGGATGGATGAAGAATTAGTTAAGCAGTGGCTGGATAAAGTGTGGTTCAAACGTCCAGGACATTTGTTGAACCCAAACTCTTTGTTAGTGTGGGACCAGTTTCGTGGCCATCTCGGTGATTCAGTGAAACAAAAATTGTAACGAAATGGAACTAGACAGGTTGTTATTCCAGGCGGTTGCACTTCATAACTGCTACCACTTGACTTATCTCTATACGAACCATTTAAAACAAAAATGCGTGGCTACTGGAATGAGTGGATGATTAATGGAAAAAAGGAGTTAACAAAAAGTGGACTTCTTAAACAACCTGAATTATCTACCATTTGTCAGTGGGTCAAGGACTCGTGGGACAGTATCAAATTGGACATGATTATAAAAGCTTTTAAAATGTGTGGAATTTCTAACGCTATGGATGGCACTGAGGACGATATGATTTATAATGAAACGGAGACTGTTTGTGAAAATGTTGAGAGTGAAAACGAGTAAGACGATCACTACGATGATGAAATTCCGGATGAGGTGTTGGCTATTTTAAACAGCGACGATGAAGACTCGGATTTTGAAGGATTTGGTCCTGAATAAAGAGACTGTTAATAAGACTATATCTATATAACAATTATTATTAGTTATTAGTGCTCGATTTTGAATTGTATACCGGTATACAATTTTTATGATTGTTTTAATGTTTTCTTCTCTTGTATGATAAAAATGCTTCTGTTTTATTTTATTAAACTAGTGCTTATTTCTGTAATCATTAATGAAATAAATGTAATTAAATATTCGATTGTTTGTTACTTTATTTCCTCGGGGAATAAACTGGGTTGTCAGTAGGACAGTTAACTAGGTCATTTAGCATCTTGTTTCTCTGTCGGTTTTCTCACAATTGTAGATAAATCACAAACTGTTCTGTTTATATGGAACCTTCAGTTCGATTTTCAGTAATTGGAAAATGATGCAATCTGGAAATTTTCTTGCCGCAACTTATCTATGCGACATAAAGAAAATGCTGGAGAAGAAGTCCCAAAGTGGGGGGTGCAACTTATCTAATGGGGTGACCTATACATGAGAATATACGGTATTGAAAAATTACCAGTCTTTACAATCACTTCAGAAAGTCAGACTTTAGTTTTCAGGTTAACAAGAATACCAATATCTTATTTAATTAAATCTTTCAAGAAGTTGAGTCATGACCTTTAAAATGTTTCTAAAAATTCAAATGAGAATAACCGGTATTTCTAGCTTTTCTTATTTGATTTTTTTTCAGTGGATTGTCAGTCAGGATATGAGTATGTTGCACAAACCAATCAGTGTCAGCCATGTAGACGTGGTTACTATAGAGACAGAGGTGTACTTGATCAAAGTAGCTGTATGATGTGTACCAAGGAGTACATAACACCAGTAAACCAACTCGGAACATCAATAAATGATTGTACAATTGGTAAGTTTTAGCTCACCTGAATAAAAAGTCAAGTGAGCCTATGGCATGGTGCACTATGTGTGTTTATAGGTGCATGTGTATGTCATTAACACCTTCTTTCAACTTTCCTCTGAAACTACTGAACAGATTTCAATTAAACTTTGTCAGAAGTATATATGGGCTGGTGGAATTCAGATTTGTTCATGGTGTTGCCATTGCTACAAAAAATAGTTCAAGAAAACTAGGGATGCAAAAATCTTTAAAATCTTCTTCTCTGAAACAGATGATTGGAAAAAAATACTGATGTGATTCATGTAAAAAAGAAATATTTTTGTTTAAATTTTCAAAATTTTGAAATTATCTTGAAAAGGCCACTTCTTGATTTTTTGCAAAGATAATGATATAGGGGCTTCAGTTTTGATGTCGACTTGAAGTTGAGGTCAAAGGACAAGTGTATGACATACTTTTTAGCTAGCCTTTGAGTTTTTCGTACCAAATAACCTGTTTTTAAAGACATTTTATGCTTATATT
The DNA here is from genome assembly GCA_029721355.1 of Tegillarca granosa. NCBI lineage: Eukaryota > Metazoa > Mollusca > Bivalvia > Arcoida > Arcidae > Tegillarca > Tegillarca granosa. The sequence continues at coordinate 17,967,783 of CM056594.1, read as the reverse complement.
GGTATGGAAATAATTAGCATAGTAAGATCAAATGATTTATCAGAATTTTAAAAAATTAGAAAATTGCTTTTGGAGTAATTGCCCCAGAATAAGTTTTTTTTTTTTTTTTAAATTAGGCTATTTACTTGAAGACTTTTATTAATGGATAATAACTAACAATGAATTTAAAAAACATAAGAATTTATATGAAAATGTGTTACATCTTTTGGCAAAACGTAATGAATGCTCTACAAGGATTTGAAGTTTTAACAAAATTTTGCACATTTATCAAATTGCCTGGAATAGCTGCTCAGTTATACAACCATAGTTACCATATCTTATATCTACCAAAGATTAGAAAAAGCAAAACAAAAGTTTTCTTTATTTGAGGTAAAAACCATAACTTAATTGTAACTTAAATTTAATATTGTTTTTAAGGATAAAATAATTTTTTTTTTTTCAAAAGCTAACTGCAGTACTCCAGGTACTTACCAAGATGTAACAAACAATCAGTGTATACCATGTCCAGTGGGATATTATCAGGACACTAAGTGGCAGGATAATTGTAAACCATGTTTGTCAGGATATACCACAAAGACTACAGGAAGTAGCAACAGTGGAAGTTGCCTAGGTAACAAACCAATTCACATTTAAAATTTCAATATCTTGAATGTCAAGCATAGCTGATGATTTTTCCTAGGTAACAAACCAATTCACATTTAAAGTTTCAAATATTGAATGTCAGCATAGCTGATGATTTTTGTGTTACATTGAATTTCAGAATTGTATGGTACTGCAGAGCAAAAAATCATAGCAACCAAGTACAACAATAACTCAGGCATCTATCAAACTGAAAGGCAAAAATTAATTAATTAATAAAACACGAGATAAACACAATTTGACAAAAACAAAAGAAATAACAGTTAATAAACACATCTTTGCCACAGATGAAATTAATTATAATTACAGGTTCTGCATTGTCAGTTCAAAAACGGGTTTACTTGTCACTTTAATTCCTACAGTAATTAATTTTAAATTGAACTCAATTTTAGTTGACTGTCCATCAGGAGAAGAAGAAAAAAATGGTATCTGTGTAGTTTGTCCACAAGGAACATATAGAAATAAGCTTTTATCCTTCACATGTCAGAACTGTCCACCAGGGAAAACCACTGCTGGTGCTGGGTCAGTCTCCCAATCACAGTGTACTCTAGGTTTGTGTATTTTATTTGGGGCGGTGGTGGCATAGTGGTTAAGACATTAACCTTCAAAATCAAGTTTTCGTACACAACTACTGTAGGTTTGACCCTGGTCAGCTACACATGAAAAGATTTTACCTTGTAGTAGACTTTTTACTGATAGATTCAGTACAAGTATATTGGACTGGGTGATCTGCAGCATTTTATCTATAATTGATTTTGCATCCTAGTCAAGAATGTTTCACTTATTGAGACATCACCAGCTATAGATGAAGTGTTCTTAGGGCAATGTGCAGGGAGGGTTCTTTGGTTTGCCATGTCTGCCATGACACGGGAGCATCAGTTTTTAAGGTCTCTTCCATAAGACCCTGTAGCTTTCATTTCTTAATGCCAAGTGCTTGTCAAAAAAAACCAAAAAAAAACCAGACACTACTAAATTTCAAGTCTTGGTCAAAATTGGCTAGGGTTTAAACCCCAACCTCCCATATATCAAGCAAGCATTCTACCAACTGAGCTACTGTAGTTATAACAGGCAAGTTTACTAGCACTCCAAGTTCAATAAGTCGGCCCAGGAAATACGAAACCCAGGATTGTCATACTATCCTGTATACCCATTAAAATTCTCAATAACTAATAGTATTTGAACATTATATTACAGGAATAGGTTAATTTAATTTATAATTTAGTCTGTTTTTGTAAAATTTGCTATTTCCTTTGAATAAATTTTGTGAACTTTATTTTTCAGCAAATTGTTTGGAAGGCTTTTTTTATGATGGACGTAGCTGTAAGCCATGTCCGAGAGGCAGTTACCAGCCAGAAAAGTATAAAAATAATTGTCTTGACTGTCCAAAAGATAGATTGAATACACTTCAACAAGGTTCTTCTTCATTAACAGATTGTATATGTAAGTTAATTAACAAATTACTAAGTTACTTAACACAGAACTAAGTTAATTAACAAATAACTCTAAAGCAGGTTCTTCATGTTACACTTTTTATATGGCTATATGTATATCTCCTATCTTAAATGCAAGAAATCTGTGGATTTAAGTGTCACTTCTGATGTGACAGTTTAAATACATTGTACCACTAAACATCAGCCAACCATGCATAAATGAAAATGGCAAAGTATAGCTGTTACATGTAAGTAATGGAGTTGAGATGATCTGGAATGATTACATGTATGTATTTTAAGCAAGTGCTTCTGCAGTCAGTTTGTCATTTTAGTTGCTAATCACTTTTCTATTTCAATCTGCATTGAGGTTCTCCACTTAAACTGTATTCCTGAAGATATGCCTTTATAACTAGCTAGATCACAGTAGTGTTTCCATTATGTGGCCTTGATTGGCTTTAGGTATGAATTTCATGCATCTGTTTTTAGAGGAATGGTCAACTTTTATTTGCTAGCTTATCTAGATGGCAGTTCTAGAGATATTGTATAAAAAATGATAGAATTTGCCTAAAGTAATAAATTGTCCTCAGCAGTGTTTTACTAAAAAGCAAATATGTTATTACTTGTGGAATATAACAAAAAAGATAGCAACCAAACTGTGAAAAAACCCTAGGACATTTTATTGGCTTCTTTTTTTTAGCTCACCTGAGCACCAAGTGCTCATGTGAGCTATTACTATCAATAGAGGCAGACCCTCTGTCCTCCCTCCGTCCGTCCGTCCATCAACAATTGCTTCAAACGACTTCTTCTCAGAAAATTCTGGTCACATTTTGTTCAAACTTAGTCAAAAGCATCTATAGAACATTGCCTTTCAGATTTGTGTTTTTGGTTGCCATAGCTACCAAATGTAGGTCACATTGACCTACATAGTTGAAAACCTAAAAAAATCTTTTTCTCCAAAACCACTTCACTGAGATAAAATCTGATGTGATATTTGGCATCTAAAGCATCTTATATACCATGTTTGTGAATTTCAACAATTTTGTGAAAAATTAGGTTACGCGTTTTTTGCGTTTTTTTTTTTTTATACATTGTAAATAGAACTTTTTTACCAAAATTACAATAATGAATAAATTTAGGTGAATTCTTTTTCCAAACATCATTTTCTTATGTGAAGAAACATATGTTTGACAATTTTCATGAAATTCTGTAAAGTACAAGTCGCTTTTTTGACCTTTTTCATTTCCAATTCTAGCAACCCAAGGGTCGAGGGTTCAAATCCCAGTGAGGCCAATTTTTTTTTTTTTTTTTTTTTTTTAATTTCTGAATCTTATGACTAACAATGGTGCATGGAAGAGATTTTATGAATTTTTACATTTTAGGTTGCCATAGCTTCCAAATGTAGGTCCTACATAGTTGACAACCTAAAAAAATTTTTTTTCTCCAAAACCACTTCACTGAGATAAAAATCTGATGTGATATTTGGCATCTAAAGCATCTTATATACTAAGTTTGTGAATTTCAAAATTTTTTGTGAAAAATTAGGTTATGCGTTTTTTGCGTTTATTTTTAATACATTGTAAATAGTACTTTTTTACCAAAATTACAATAATGAATAAATTTAGGTGAATTCTTTTTCCAAACATCATTTTCTTATGTGAAGAAACATGTTTGACAATTTTCATGAAATTCTGTAAAATACAAGTCACTTTTTTCGACCTTTTTCATTTTCAATTCTAGCAACCCAAATGGTCGAGGGTTCAAATCCCAGTGAGACCACTTTTTTTTTTTCTTTTCTTTTTTTTTTTCTTTAAATTTCTGATAGGCACTCTGCCATCCATCCATCAAAAGACTTCTTCTAAGACACTACTGGTCACATTTCATATATATTAGTCAATAGCATCTAAAGACCATTGTCATTCACATTTGTGTTTCTGGTTGCTATGGCTACCAAAAGTAGGTCACAGTGACCTACATAGCTAAAAACCAAAACAATAAAAATAATGATCCCTGAAACCACTTCTATTGAGGCAACATGTTATGACTTAACCAGATAGTATCAAGACATAACAGTTTAATTTAAACTCAGGTGAGCAAATTAGGGCCATCTTGGGCCTCTTGTTTAATTTATTTTATCAGTTTTCTGACAGTTCTAGATGTTCACATACTTGGAGGCAATGCATGTTTATTGTTTTGTCTCTTTGTAGCTTATTGGTTCACATACATGGATGACAATTCTTGTATATTGTTTTGTCTCATTGTAGCTTATTGTGCTGATGAGAAGTTAAACAACTGTTCAGTCCATGCTACATGTAAAGAATTAGTACAAGGTTATAATTGTACCTGTAACACTAATTACCAAGGTGATGGATACACCTGTACAAGTAAGTATGTCATACCTATCTTAATGTGTCAAAAATCATGATATTAAAATATAAATTAGAACTGCCACATTCCTCTTGGTTCTGGCTCCAGTGCCTGTGGAATCAGGAAAATTGTCTATATGGTTATTTTGGGTCAAAATATACTTGTGCTGAAAAATTTCAAAAATTAAATTTTAAAAGAAAAATGAATTTGAATACGATACTTGTATTAGTTATATTTGTTTTAGACTTTGGTATATTGTTTGTTTTCAGAACTAAATTCATCTGTCAGTTATAATTAGAAGTATGTGAAATTGAACACACAGGCACTATGCAATTAATTGGCATTATAAAAACTGCATAATTTGAATGTCCTGGAAAACAGATACACACAAAAATTCTAGATTGCTTCATTTCTTTAGATTACAAAAACCCAGACATATAGCTGAAAAAATTTATTTATGGACCAATATAGTTCAAATTTGATTATAGCAAGCAGATATTTAGACATAAGGATTAGTAACAGTATTTTCCAAGAACTTTTTGTTGACTCAGCTTTCACAGAGAATGAGTTGTTATACCCCCCCCCCCCCCAAACAAAGTTTAGGGAAGGGGGATATGTAGGAATCAGCTTGTTTGTCTATCTGTCTATTCCTCTGTCAGTCCATCTGTTGATAGATTGCTTTCGGGACAGTAACTTACAGTGGTTTTGTTTGCCTAAAATTACTACCAAATAAAGGTAGTTTCCCCATGAGAAATAAGACTAAAATTTCCCAATTTGACAACTAAAATTCCCCAAAAGGCTACAGTGACACACAATCAAATAGTTTAAGTTAAATCCAGTTGTCCAAAACTGTTCTGACAGACAAAAAATGTTAGATATTGTCACAATACAAGATCTTTGCAATGAATTTCAAAATTCTGAGCATAATATGTGACATAAAAAGGGTCCAAATTTTCCCAATCTGAAAGGTAGAAGGTAGTTTTTAAAAACCATAGCAAAATCACTGACTTAAGAAATATTTGACCAATTTTAATTATATTATGTAGCTTTATTGTATGAAGATAAATGTTAAGTTCGATTTCGGGGGGTCAGTTTGCTTGCCGAAGGTTGGTTTCCTCCACCATTCCAGAACTGACTGCCTCGAAATAAGTGAAAAATTCTTGACTGGGGCATAAAAACACCATTACCCCATTCCACTCGATTCCATGGGGGTATTGGTCTCCTTTAGAGACAGCTCTCATTATTTTTAGCTGATAATTGGTCTCTTGTTTTTCTATTTTTAGATTATTGTGATTTGATACCAAGTTACTGCAAGAATGGTGGGACATGTTTAAGAAATTCTCAGCCTATATGTGTTTGTCAGTCATGGTTTACTGGGGTTCAGTGTGAAATCCGAAAAGGTAAACTGAATTAACGATTACAGCAATTTTATTACACTCTCTAGATTTGTAAGCAACATCGTTGTAATACATGGAATTAGGTTTTTTCTTTGGTTTGTTTTTGTTTGTTTATTATTCTTTCTTAAACTAGTCACCTGTTAAATTTGTGGAATTCTTGTTTTTAAGATTTAGCTTAGCTCAGAAAATCTCATTTCTCAAATGAGTCTTTTTGATAAAAATCTAAAGAAACCCTGTGTGTCAAATAATGTTACTGTTGCATTGTTAAAACAGTAATACCAGTCCCAGTGTCTATTTCTTTTATAATTTTTCTTTTTAAGTTTCCCTTGTTTTGCTATCAAACCCCTTTATAACATCAAAAAAAGGGTTGAATCTATGGTGCAATGAATAAGGGTTTATTATTATTATTAATTATTATTATTAGATTTAGAAAACTATAACTCTAAGCTATATACATTTGTATAACCATGTACCTTGATTTTTCAGATGCCCGTGAAGCATCTTACAAGATACATGAGGTCATTGTAGGTTCTGTAGTTGGGAGTCTCACCTTTATACTGCTGGTTGGCTTAGTCGTTGTAGGAATCATACTCTATTGCAGGTAAGGGTTCAAGTCCTTTGCTTTCTTTTTTTCACCTCCACCACCTAATTTGGAATACTGCTCAGGGATATCCTAGTATGGGAAAGTTTGTCAGTTCAATTGTTGAAAGACCATGGTTTTCTCCAGGTACTCTGATTTCTTCTACAATCCCAGAACTGACCACCTTAAAATAAATGAGAAGCTCTTGACTTTGGTGTTAAACAACATTACTCCATTCCACTCTATTTATATGGAACAGGAGAACTTTTGTCATCTTTCATCAGCAATGTCAGTTTTCAGCAATAAAGTATTTTGATTTGCAACAGGTCAATATCGGTTGTCTTATAACTGTTTTTTGTGTATTGTATAGTTTGAAGTTCCTGCAAGCTGTTGTACATGGTAGTGTCTTGATGTAAATAATAATATATAAATATTACATTTCTGACAGGGTGACAGTACATATTGTCACCTCAAGAAAAACATTGTCAGCTGAGGCGATACCGATTTTCTTTGAATTTAACAGAAGAATGTTAAAGATAATTCAAGGATTTTTATGTGAAGGGAACGCCTCAAATTTACAATCTTGACCCAGAAACTTTCTACATGTGTCAACGGCCCTCTTGACAGTGCTTTTTGTTGATGTGAAGTCTTTAGACTCCAGAAGTTTGGACAATTATCACTCGTTAACATCTGCAAACATCTTGTTCCCCTTCAGCAGACATTATGTGTAAACAATGTCAGTGGCAAGCAACGCTTGCAGAAATGAACATGACAAACGCTATACAAACGAAGCGTTGAAGCGATTTTTATCACAGACAACGGAAGATAACTCTTACTAAATTTCATAATGTCGCATAGCAAAAAATAATGTTACATAGCAGCACATGCAAAAATATAATGTCACATAGTGACATATGCGCAATGTGTCCACCTGTGTTATTTTATGTGACAGTAAAAATTGTTTCATAATTCTTGTCCAATGAAATTTCAAGAAATTCATATGAGGTATAAAAATAATATATGTTAACTTATCAATGGGAATTTTATACACTAATATCTAACCTTGTACTGATATCTAGAATAATTTGATGGCAATTTTATTTGAAAAATACAAATCCCTTGTGTCTCGGATGTAGCTTTAAACTACCAAATTAAGAGTTATTTTCATTGACAAAACATTCTTGACAACATTATGGTTGACCAATCGGGTCACATAAAATTGATTGTCAGGTCAAGTTTCTGATGTAGAAATATTTATAAAAAAAGTCCCTTTTGTTACTTGATAATATGTAGTCCTTTTACAGTTAAATGTTGAGCTGATAAAGCATTTGGCCATAAAACAGTAAATAAAAATATTGTGCTTTAAGTCCATTATGATGTAGAAATATTAAGATTCTGAAAACCTGTGATAGATAATGATCATACATCTATTTATGTTTTTCATACAGCTTATTAGTTTTTTTTTTTTTTTTTTTTTTTTTTTTTTTTTTTTTTTTTTTGTTTTTGTTTTTTTTTTTTTTTGCCTAAAATTACTACCAAATAAGGGAGTTTCCTCTGAAGAAATATGACTAAAAATTTCTCAATTTGACTCCCATAATTCCCCAAAAGTCTACAGTGACACACAGTCAAATGGTTTCAGTTCAATTAAGTTGACCAAAACTGTCCTAGCCAAAAAAAAAAATAAAAGTCAGATATTGTCACAATATAAAATCTTTGCAATGAGCTTCAAAATTTTGAGTGTATAAAAAAGTCCAAATTTTCCCAATTTGAAAGGTAGAAGGTAGTTTTTAACAGCCATGACAAATCATTGCTTACTGTCATTGGTTTTATTATTTAATAAGCATTGATAGTATATTTTTTTTTCAGAAAACAAACAAAGAAAAGTATGCAGAAAAGGAAAAAGAAAATACGAGCTGTAAATCGTCAGCCAAGCTTTGTTGGATCTCAAGTTACTAAAGCTTCTTTACAAGGATATACCAATCCTTCTCTGCAAGGATATACTAATCCAAGTCTGGTTTATCCGGTTAAAGATGCCAGCTTTACAGGAAGTCCTTCACAAATGCTTCCAGATACGAGTTTTTTAACTGTTTATGATAATGGTGGTTATGATTTGAGTTATTCAGATTTTGTCAATACTAAAGATGAAATACTGTAATATTTTTTGCATATACTGTTACTATGGTAGCACAGAGATGACGTGAAAAAAATATTTTATGCTGGAAGTATGCACAAACTTTATTGCATACTCGCCTGAAAGTTTTTGCAGGCTCACGCAAATATTATCATGTGCTCAAAAAAAAGTTATTGCATACTCATGGAAAAGTTTTTGTTTGTTCACAAGATTTTTTTTTTTTTTGGTAACTTTTGCATGAGTACACAACAACTATTGCTTTGGCACACAATATATCTAAAGCATGAGCATGAAAAAGCTAATACCTGAGCATGCATTATATTATGTGAAAGCGTGCAGTAATTTTTGCATAACATTTTCGATGGGAAAACTTTGAGCTCCGTGAACATGCATTAGAAAAAAATGTTTATGTCACCTCTGTGCCACCATAATGTACACTAAAAACATTTGTACAACAATATAATATTTTAATACATGTATTTCACATAACATTACAAATTATTCTTAAATATAATATTATATATAAACCATTTTTACAATAAATCTCAATTTAATGTCACCATTTCACACAATTTGTCAAATCAAGTTTTGATATCATAATGGAGATTGGAGGAAATGTTAAGAACAAAACCATTTTGGTGGATTTACAAAAATGTCACCATAAGTGAAATGGTTAACTTTTTGAGGAGTATTTTATCAAGATTTGCACATTTGCAAAAAAAAAAAAAAAAAAAAAAAAAAAAATTAAGGGTGTTAAAGAAGTGAAAGTATAAATGATATTTATGATATTTTATTTGCAGGGGTGAACATACCTGATTTATATTTTATTGCTGAAGTTTAACCCAAATAAACAATGTTATACAATAAAAGAAATTAGAAATTTTTACTCTTTTTTTCTTTGAAGATTGTTTTATTAACTCACCTGACCGAAAGGTCATGTGAGCTTATGGCATGGCGCAGCATGTTTATGTACGTGTGTGCGTCGTTAACACCTATTTTCAACTTCTCCTCCAAAACTGCTGGACAGATTTCAATGATACTAAGTCAGAAGCATATATGGGTCGGTGCAATTTAGATTTGTTCATGGCGTTGCCATGGCTTCCAAAACTAGGTCAAGGTGACCTAGGGGTCCAAAAATCTTTAAAAATCTTCTTCTCCGAAAGTAATGATGGGAGAAAAAATCTGATGTGATATTTGGCTTCTCTAGGGTCTTAAGCCTATAGTTTGTTCATTTCATGAAATTTGGTCTTAGTTTTAGGCAATTTTCTTGCAAATATTAAGAGAAATATGAAATCAAAACATTGTAAAAATGTTCAGCATGACAAAATTTAAAAAGGTACCAAGTTTCGTATCTATATGATAATCCATGTAGTAGTTGTTGCCCCTGAAATGTTATTTTTGGCTTATAAATACTAAAATTGCTAATTATCTTGAAAACTGTTAACTTTTTGTATAGGCATGTATTGTAGAATATTGTAGGTATTGTGACAGTGATCATTTTGATATATGGTTCAAGGTCATATGTTCAAAGGTCAAGGTCACAGCTGCAAAAGAAGACTGAAATTGTTTATTATCTTAAAAACTGTTAACTTTTTGTATAGGCATATATATTAGAATATTGTAGGTATTGATATGACAATCATTTTGATAAATGGTTCAAGGTCATATGTACAAAGGTCAAGATCACAGCTGCAAAAGAAGACTTAAATTGCTAATTATCTTGAAAACTGTTAACTTTTTGTATAGGCATGTATATTAGAATATTGTAGGTATTGATATGACGATCATTTTGATATATGGTTCCAGGTCATATGTTCAATTGGTCAAGGTCACAGCTGTAAAAGAAGACAAAAATTGCTAATTATCTTGAAAACTATTAACTTTTTGTATAGACATGTATATTAGAATATTGTAGGTATTGATATGACGATCATTTTGATATATGGTTCAAAGTCATATGTTCAAAAGTCAAGGTCACAGCTGTAAAACTATTAACTTTTTGTATAGGCATGTATATTAGAATATTGTAGGTATTGTGAGAACAATCATTTTCATATATGGTTCAAGGTCATATGTACAAAGGTCAAGGTCACAGCTGTAAAAGAAGACAAAAATTGCTTATTATCTTGAAAACTATTAAAGTTTTTGTATAGGCATGTATATTAGAATATTGTAGGTATTGATATGGCGATCGTATATGGTTCAAGGTCATATATGTTCAAAGGTCAAGGACATAGTTGCATAAGTATACTGAAATTTGTGAATGATTTGGAAATTATTCATTGCATTACAGTTACTTCATGCATATTATATAAGCTACTTTTAAATGAAATGTGAGTGGACATATTTCTGATAAAGTTTTGTGGGAGTTCTTAACTTGAGAAAACTTGTAAAGTTTCTGTACCTAATATATTGTCTTTTGCGCTTTGCAAACAATTTTGGACATATACTCAGGTGAGCGTTAAGGCCCATGGGCCTCTTGTTGGTGGCTTGCATGATGTTTAACACCTCATTTTCAATTTTTCATCTTTCAAGTGCCAATACAAAAAGCTAACCATGGACATAGTCAAATTCACAGTGGTGAAGTTTTGCTAATGTTTAAACTACATAGAAATCACTGCCTCTACATGGTGGGTTTGCTGGTTGTCATGTTGTTTAACATCACATCAGCAGTTTCTGGGCTATTCACAATGAGAGCAAGGTCGATAATCTAAGAACAAGTTTGTGTATGCAGGTTTATGTCTTGTTTTGGATCAAAAGGAAAAGTGGTTGTTAACAAAACTTGATATTATACGTTATGTGTGGCTGATTACAATGATTACCTTCTTCCTCCAATCAAACCTGGTAATTTTGTTTCAGTATTGGTACTTGGGCATCAGTGTTTAGTTGTTCAATTGTATGATATAAAGTACCACTGAAAATATTAAACCATAGCCCTATAACTTGTCAGTAAAGATATTAAAGAAAACCTTATACACTTTGTAGTGCTGAGGATTGGCTTCCAATGATAGAGCATTTGTTAACGTTTTTTGTTAGGCTAGGTATTCAGACAAAACTGTAATTGTTTTATAAGAGCTCTTGTATAAGATTCATAAGATATACTCAAATACTTTTTTGGTTATACAATGAACCTGATGTAATTGGAATTGAAGTAGATTTGATTGACTAATGATGTTTTATTTCCCAGTCAAGATTCTTTCCCTGAAATGGAAGTTGTCAGCTCTGGAATGGTGGAGAACTGATGTGCCAGAACAAAACCACCTACCTTTGGCAAGCAATTTGGCAAACTTTCTCACACTGGGTTCTGCCCTGATAGGATGTAAAACAAGGCTGCAAAAGACACTGTGATCCCTGCATTTACCGACTAAGCCATAAAATTAAAGTCTTGTTAAACGAGTAGCTTTCATGAAACTGCAATGAATGCCTTGTTAGACAATACAAAAAACTGTTTGGCGGAACAGCACATTTGAATATCTTGATTAACAATAATAATAACAGTTTTGTTTTTATGAAAAGTCATTTGGTCTCCAACGTGGCAATACAAGTTCACTTTGACAAAGTCGAAACCCGCAATTTGTAACAATACCATCACTGTATAGCATTAGACACACAAGCCGTATAAAGCATGTCATGTGAAATTGTAGTAACAGTATTGTATTGTGTCAATGAGCAAAATTTATCCGAGACAGATTTTCAAATGACTGGCAACAAATTGTTTTTTGCTTAAGATTTCATTACTTTTAAAAAAAACGAAAACAAAAACAAACAAACAAACAAAAACTTTCAAATGTAATTTTATGATAAACCAGTGTTTAAACAATCCAGTTTCTTTCCAAAGACGTATGGATTAAGAAAGTGAATTACTTGGTAGAGTCGGGGTACTGAAACAAAAAAACGTGGCACCATATTGAGATTATATTTAAGAACCTATGTATGAAATTTAGAAATATTAACTTCCAAACGGCAATTTCTTAAAGACAAAAGGTAAGCTAACCTTTGGACCAAATTCTGACCTAACATTTTCTTGAAACGAGTCTCCAAAGACACCAAAAACCGTAATCATGAGAAATGTCTGCAAACACAAGCAATTTGCATTATACTGGCGAAAGTTTAGTAAAAGTTGTTTATAAACCTATTCAGCGACATTTAAAACGTAATATGTTTTTTTTTTTTTTAATTTAACCAAGGCTTGCTGGCTGTAAAATGAATACGGTTATGCTTATAGTAAATCTATCAATGGACACTATTTTGCCATTATGACTGTTACCAGATTTTCTTATCACTGCCATTGGTCTCTACACTTTAGATATGTATCATAATTAATTGTTTTGACTTTAATTCACTGCGCCCAGATCTTATGTGAAATATGTAAAAATAAACAATCTTTTGGCGGTCAAAATTAGATCGTTTTGCGTAAAAAGATCCAATAACAAGATGTTTAATTCAGATCGGTTTGCATTATACAGTCATTACCGTATGACATAAGATTTATCTCCCCTTTGACCATGAGACTTGTTATATAAAGATTCGACAGTATGTACCAAGTAACGTAATATACATTTACTATTTAACGAGAACATTATCAGAAGTTTATTTTTTCATAATTAAAGGATTTACAAATGATATAACATATACAAAAATTAATGATTGGAAATATTTAAAAAATTAAGATACTTTAAACCTTTATAAAGTCAAATTAAAATTCTAAGACTGATGTTTCCTCGTTTTAGCATAAACGTCGCTGTATTGAAAATATGAAATATTTGCATATACATTGACCCCCAACATGTTGTGTATTTTCAATCAACATAGTATAAACCTATAATATTTTTTAAAAATTATATAGACTGTTAGCTTACAAGATAAGCCTATGATGACGCCATAGGATTTATCTCCCCTTTGACCACTTTGAACTGTGGTTTTCTGAATTACATTACTTATCGTTGTTATGATACTTAAATATACTTATTTACGCATAAAACATTATCAATATACATATAAACAATATTTTGAAGTCTAAATTGTTTTTAAAAAATCTACACTAAGCTCGAAACTAAGGCTTAACGCGAAATAGGGATTATCTCCCCTTTGACCATTTATTTTAACTAAAGATGAACGCAATTATTTCCCCTTTGACCATGTATTATACGCGATTTGTAGTATAACATAGCGAAAATGACGCGAAAAAATGTTTAGGAAATGGGTTTCTTATGTATATTTGACTCTGTTTATTTTGATTGCTGCGTGTTAGAACCAATTGTCATATATATTTGAGAATCCTCGACTAAAACATGTTAAATTTAAAACACCTGCACCCTGGTAATTTCAGTAGAGTTTGAAAAAAAGATAAAAACCACTCCAGAAAACCTTGATTGTATTTTTGAGGTATATTAAAACAGACGTAGCGTACACCACGCGGTTATTGTAATTAATTATGCTCTTATTTTTATGGCTATTTTATTATAATAATTGTTTTTGGAATGAATAATCTGTTTATGTAATACTTTTACTTAAACATAAAACTATTTTATGTACATACACTGGCGACACCCTCAAATATTTCAACAGCCTCTAAAAAAATCTAACACTCGCAACTGGTTTGATGAAAGGAACAAACTGCCTGTCAAAATTCCGTTAAAATGTCATCGTCGATGTTTTACACATATGTTCATACAGAAAAATAAATTATGTGACCAAATTACACATATGTTTCACTTTTAAAGTTCAGTTACATTAAAAATCTCGTTTAGTATAGTACATATGTTGATGAATATACTGCGTCATGTCCGACAGACGACGGGCGCCATTTTTCACCCTCATAGACCAAGCAAAGAACCGGAAAATTAACAAATAACAAATCACCACGATAAACAGCAGTAAATCTTTAGATGATGAAAGTTAAAAACAAAATTATTTTCTTTATAAGATTTGAGATTACTTTGAACTGACAAAGGAAGAACACGTGTTACATAAATAATTTACATATTAACGGTGTGCTGCTACACGCAGAAACTATACAAAAAAGTCAAATCAACGTCCACTTGAAGCATGATGAGAACGTTTACTGAACAATTGAAGAAATATTCAAGTGGAATGTTTATTATAAAAACACATTCACAAGTAATAAAGACAGTTGATTAAAGAGTTCTAAGTATCCAGATGGATTAAGATGGCCTTTTGGTCGATCATGTTAAAACAACTATTACTTGTTAAAACATCCAATCGTTTTCAATATAATATTTAACGGCATGGCACAACAAATGGATGGGATGAACATGTGATGGTTCATAACTTCCGTCAGTTCCAAGATAACTTTTTTTTTCAACCAGAGGGCCACGATGAACGATTGATTTAAGCGTTGACCCTCAAACTTGAGGCGTCTCGTCTCTGTTGGTTCGACCTCGGTCGACCGCAAATGACAAAGGGTTTTTCCTTGTCTAAGGGCATTACTGGTTAGTTCGGTACCACTACAGTGGATTGATCGGTCTGCGATATTTATTTGCGACATTGCGTCATTACGAGCGTTCTAATGGTCGTCAAAAGTGCTCACTCAGTAACACTTGAACACTCATGCACCACATTAACATGTGAAAAGATTAATTCTCGCGAAAGTGCAGACATTTTGCCTGTGCGTTTGGCTGATGACATTATACAGCAGGGTTCTTTATCCTACCACGCCTACCGTGACACGGTAGGAGTGGAATTTTAAGTTCCCATCCGAAAGAACCGTGACTTTCGTTTCGTAATGCCGAGTGCTTGGCGAAAGAACAGACACCGGTACCCACTTTCAAGTCTTGAGTCAGAACCGGTCGGGGTTTGAATCCACGACGTCCCACTTACGGAGCTAGCACTCTATTAATTGAGCTACCGCAGTGGTCTAATCAGTACTGGCTAAATCAAATAATAGAATGACCAAGTGTCACAGTAGGCGTGGAACGATAAAGAACCTTGCTGTATAGTGCCATCAGCGCAACACACAGGCAAAATTTATGCACTTTCGTCTATAGCTGACGACGTCTCAATATAAGTGAAATATTCTTGACTGGGACGTTAAACACCAAACTCAAATCCACCCTAATTAGGAAGTTTTATATTTAGTGGCCTCAATATGATTTTCTCTTTTCTTATTTGTTTCTTGTTGGCAATTATATAGCTTTTTATCAAACACGTGTTTATCCAATGCAAATTTAAAATTCTTGTTACAGAGAGCTTGTGCCAGTTTTGACAAACTTGAATTATAGGCATTGCCTCGAAGACCCTAAGAATCCCGGCCGGGTCTGGCCAAGACTTAAAAACTTATATTGATTGGGGTTTTTTTAGCCAAGCACGCATTTAGAAATAAAAGTCACGTTGTCCTTCAGAGAAGACTTTAAAAACCGATGCCCCAAGTTTCGGCAGGCGTGGCACGCTAAAGAACACCCCTCCTCTCTGCACATTGTCTAAGCGCAATGCAAAGGTCAAAATTTTTGGCACTTCACCTATTACTGGTGACGTCTCGATATAAGTGAAATATTCTTGACTGGGACGTAAAACCACATTAAATCAAATCAATCAGTCGAATGCCTTAAGAATGTTATACTATTTTTAAGGAATGGTAAAGGAAAATATTACTGTGAATATTTGATAGTCCAGAACCAGGACTTGTTGAGAGTTCCTAAGAGTTACCAATAGCTTTATAATAACAATATGCCACCGTGTAACATACAAAACATGCAAAACGTTACGTATCAAGTACATGAACCTAGTCAACCCAAGCCTTGGTAGACATGCTTAATTTTACTGAAATAGAAGATAAAATCATACGTGTAAATGCCTTGTAACTTGTCGGAAGAAATGCAAGAAAAATACCATTCGTACCTTTGAATTATTTTTGCATGATATTTAATTTAGCAGTGGGTTTATTTCGATTATATATATATATATATATATATATATATATATATATATATATATATATATATATATATATATATATATATATAGACACTTTGAAAAGAAAATATTTATTGTGAATGATTAAAGTAACGCAAAGGAATAAAAACACCTGTTTGTAAACACGATCTTGTGTTTGTGAACTAGTTTTTTATCATTGATAACATGATTAGTTTTGGGATATAAAATCTACGATATCCTTTGACAGCCAAGCAATTAAGAAAACCAATCATTTGTTATGCTCGTGTGGGGATAGAATTACTAATAATTTTTTTTCTCTGTACGTGAATTGATATAAACCAATATCACTATTCTGTTTTATGTATACTCAAATCCATACAATGTAATAATTGCTAATGTGGATTTTCATTTCTGTTTGCAATGTTTCTTTTGCAGTTACCTGAAACTGGGTACTTCAAAGTCTAGTACACGTGCATAGCCATGTAAGATATTTTAAACACTGGGATATAAGACTTTTGTGTGCTATCATTCAATACTAAAAAGATATTTGACACTAAGGTTGATTTTTCAATTTGCTTTTGGAGTTCATGGATTGAATTTGAACAAAATATAAAATTGTAATAACAGTTTATTTTTTAAACTCCATTTTAGCCACCAAACTTAATATTGGAACCCTATTGGTTTATCTATAGAAACAATGTTGAATTACAGTTAACAGTATGGTACGTTTAGTGCGAGTTAAAGAGCTTTTTAAGAAACAACTTGATGCTTAGTGGAATCTGATAATTGTTGCATTTAATTAAACATACTAGTACATGTACTTTGTTTTGCGAACACTTTTGTAGACAGTGCGAAAACATCTCTATATCAGAATATTTGATGCGAACATTTGTCTTTGGAAAAGTTTTTTTGGTTGATAATCAAGCGTAACAGACCTGTTAATTTTACAATAGCATAACAGGGGGTTGGTGCCCCAGGAGGTTTGATTCTACGATAGCACATATTTGGGGGTTGGTGCCTCAGGGGTTTGCACATGTGATTTGTATTTTAAATTTTAGTATTTTCTGAATGAATTAATCAAAAATTTATAATAATTTGTCATATTATAAATTTTTGCATATGTCATTCCGAAAATTAAAAAAAATATTATAATATGAAAGATTAGTAACAGATGCCACCTGGCGTTTTAATCCCTGGAAGTTAAGAGCCCAATATATGTGTAAAGATTCTCTTTTTGTGGTGACGTTTCCTTTAACAATTCATGCAAACTGACAATCAATAGAGGAGTTGCATTTAGTTGAAATTTCACTTCGAAGTGAATATTCACTTTTGTTTGTATTGCTTGAAAAAACATTAACATCATCCTGTCAAAACAACTCGGGTCATTAAGAGTGATTATGAGCAACTCAAGTTCATTAGCAGTTTAGCTAATGGCAACATTTTTCTGATAGGCAGCTTAGTCCTGTCAATCAACCGTTTTGCTGTTTTTATAATTTTGCTTAGGTTAACTTTAATCATTCCTGAAAGTTAGTTTAAACCGTAAACTTGTTGTTTAAATTTGGAGTTTTCTTGCATTCCTTCATTGAAGTAATGCCAGTTTTGCTACAGTTATTGACTACAATGACCAACGCCAGTTTAAACTTTATGGAGGATGATGATGAATATCACAGTACGTAACACTATACGTGTATTACAATTACTGCTTAATAGTGAAAATATGATCAAATATGATCAAAATTGACCAAGAAATGAGTTTACGAGTTAATAAACAAGCAATTAAATATATACTATAATAATATTAATAGAGGAATATAAAAATTAAAATATTTATTAAGTGTGAATAAAATGTAATGAAATGATACACGGTGTTACTCTCGCTCTCGCTCTCTCTCTCTCTCTCTCTCTCTCTCTCTCTCTCTTGGGAGAGTTTGAGATGCCTATGCAGTAATCTGACTTTAAGAAATGATCAATCATTTCAGAAAGAAGAATAATTTTGTAATACAATGCAGAAAGAATTTTAAAAATATGTTAAAATTTCATGGAGATATGGATGATAAACTAAGGTTGGGTGAAAAGACTAATATATAAGTATACCCCAGGATCAAAATTTTGAGAAAACGGTAATTTACGATTTTCTTTATTTTTTGTTAATTTTTTAGTATTTTTCACATATATTTCTTTAAATTTTAACACTTTTTTCTGTCATAGGAATGCTTCAAGCACCTGTGGCCCTCATTAGGAAAAAGAATTATGTGATTAGTCATTTTTCCTTTAAATTATGTGATCACTTGTTCATTCGTGGGAGGAGCTTCTGCCAATGATTAGTATTGTTTTGACAAGGGATTAAATCAATTAATGGATTGTTTATTCAAGTTATACAAACAAAAGTGAATATTCACATCAAGTGAAATTTCAACTAAATGCAACTCCTCTAATAAGGACAAGTTGTTAACTTTCCTCAGTGTGAAAGTTTATTTTACAACCTTCTTTGTTTAAAGTTCACTGGTCTGTATTTTCAGTTCTATAGCGCGAATGAAAACATGACATGACTTTAGTTACTATGTGCTGTTTTAAGGCTCAACTGCCGACACCAAGGGAAGTAACTCTGTAATTAATTTTTTTTCCCAATGTTCATTCGAAACAGCCATGTTGATTCGGCAATACTTAATAAAAAGTTAAAAACTTAACACTTATGTATAAAACAACTTCATTGTTTGTAAACAAATTTGTTTATTGCAAAAAGAAAAAAAAATTACAAAAGTACACAGAGATGCTCAATTATGTTAGTTATAAAATGCAGTTGTTCTCTAAATGACCTCTGTCCATGCCGTTTTTGGTATTTTCATGGACTCCAAGGATGTAGATTATTTCGTTCGTAATCACTCTCTCCATCTGTAGGATATAAAGCATTAATAATGTATATATCTTGTTAATTAATTTACACTAATGTGTTAAAATATACACCAAATACCCATAAAGTGCACCATAGTGTGAAGTATAGGCCACGATAACTTGTTTATTGCGCACCTTTAATCTGATAAATTGATTTTTCAAAATGCCATAAAAACGACAATTAAAGCAGAAAGTGTGAAATACTAGCAACATTAGAGAAATTAAGTAAAATTATCACAAAGCTGGTTTTGTACAACATGCGTAATAAAACTGGAGCCTTCGAGCGTGTGACAACATTGTAAACTGTCATAAATTTTCTCTTTGCACGCAAATTGCACCTCTGTGATTCACACTTTATAATTTATAGAAAAAGCCTATTTAAGACTAAATTATTTAATGGAAACAGTGGAGCAGAATGTGTTTATTATGTTTGCTTACAAGCCAAGGGAGCAATTAGTTTTTTTACGAGGAAATAATTGGGTTTTTTATTTAGTTTAAACCGGGGAAATTGCAAATTGGTTCCATGGCTATATAACCCTTGTTTTTAGAAAGCTAATGTTGTGTTTACTTTCCTTGTTTGTTTTTCAAGACATCACTAAATTGAATAGAATCCCAAAGGTTTTTAACATGCTTGGATACAACAAAAATCTACAGGCACTAAACAAAATATGCTAAAAGTTGTAGCTGGTATTATCATGTTACCCTCGATAATAAGACTGTCCATATGTTACCCTCGATGATAAAACTCTCCACATGTTACCCTCGATGATAAGACTCCACGTGCTACCCTCAATGATAAGACTGTCCACTTGTTCCCCTTGATTGTAAGAACTCTTCTTGTTACCCTCGACAATAAGACTCTCCATATGTTACCCTTGATATTAAGACTCTCCACGTGATACTCTCAATGATAAGACTCTCTTCTTGGAACCCTCGATGATAAGATGATAAGACTCTCCACTTGTTATCCTTGATAATAAGACTCTCCACATGTAACCCTCGATAATAAGGCTCCACTTGTTAGCCTCGATAGTAAGACTCCCCACGTGTTACCCTCAGTGATAAGACTCCACATGTTTCCCTCGATGATAAGACTCTCCACTTGTTACTCTCAGTGATAAAACGCTCCACTTGTTACCGTCGATGATTACTCTCCATTTGTTACCGTCGATGATGAGACTCTCCACGTGTTACCCTCGATGATAAGACTCTCCACTATTTACCCTCGATGATAAGACTCTCCACTTGTTACCCTCGATGATAAGACTCCACATGTTACTCTCGATGATAAAACTCTCCACTTGTTACCCTCGATGATAAGACTCTCCACTATTTACCCTCGATGATAAGACTCTCCACTTGTTACCCTCGATGATAAGACGCCATATGTTACCCTCAGTGATAAAACTCTCCATATGTTACCCTCGATGATAAGACCCCGCATGTTACCCTCGATGATAAAACTCTCCATATGTTACCCTCGACGATAAGACTCTCCACTTGTTACCCTCGATGATAAGACTCCGCATGTTACCCTCGATGATAAAAATCTCCACATGTTACCCTCGATGATAAGACTCTCCACTATTTACCCTCGATGATAAGACTCCACATGTTACTCTCGATGATTAAACTCTCCACTTGTTACCCCCGATGATAAGACGCCATGTTACCCTCAATGATAAAACTCTCCATATGTTACCCTCGATGATAAAACCCTTCATGTTACCCTCGATAATAAAACTCTCCATCTGTTACCCTCGACGATAAAACTCTCCATCTGTTACCCTCGACGATAAAACTCTCCATATGTTACCCTCGATGATAAGACTCTCCACACGTTACCCTCGATGATAAGGCTACACATGTTACCCTCGACGATAAAACTCTCCAACTTGTTACCCTCGATGATAAAACTCTCCACATGTTACCCTCGATGATAAGACTCTCCACTTGTTACCCTCGAAGATAAGACTCCACATGTTACCCTCGACGATAAAACTCTCCATCTGTTACCCTCGACGATAAAACTCTCCATATGTTACCCTCGATGATAAGACTCCGCATGTTACCCTCGATGATAAGACTCTCCACATGTTACCCTCGATGATAAGACTCTCCACTTGTTACCCTTTGAAGATTTGACTGTCCACATGTTACTCTCAATGATAAAGCTCTCCACATGTTACCCTCGATTATAAGGCTCTCCACATCTTAACCTCGTTAATAAAACTCTCCACTTGTTACCCTGGATGATAAGACTCTAAATGATGCATCCATTTTTCGTGCTTTTTATTTCACCAACAGATTAGATAAACACCTTCAATCAAAAGATGGTCAGTAATTTCAGTTTACATTGGTAGCTATAGTTTTGTTACATCTACATATTTCTTAAGATTCTATCTTCGTATAATATACCACCCCTCTCTCTCTCTCTCTCTCTCTCTCTCTCTCTCTCTCTCTCTCTCTCTCTCTCTCTCTCTCTCTCTCTCATGTTTATTTGGTTCCGTTTATCTTTATTTAATAACCCTTCCTCTGACCATGTTTATTGTAAACTTCAGTCAAATGTTATGAAATAAAACATTTAAAATGTCGTTTTGAATATAACAATTAAAAGTAGTATATCGAATGGTAAGAAAAAAGTGTACTTGGCAAGTTTGGAATAACCAATGAAACAAAGAGCACGAGAACAACAAACAAAAGAAAGAAGAAAACAAGTTTAATGCATATTAAAACCACGGATTACAGATAAACACGACTTTTATGGATAATTGTATCTAAATATAAAACTGGAAAAGTGACACAAAAACAGAAAGAATAAAATATAGAAGTCTGAAAACAGAGAGAAAGAGAGAGAGAGAGTACAAACGCAAAAAGAATACTATAAAGAATTCTGAAACACACACACACACACACACACTTAAAAAGGGATATGTATATATATTAAGAAATGTGTTTCTAAATGTTCTGTAATGTGACGATAAACATATTATAGCTGGGGGATAAGCCAGATTCGATCTGAGATGTTGATTTTAACTGCCATAATGAGTAATCAATCAGGGGACGGAATCATTTATGTGACAATTTGTAGATAAAGTAAAAACATAAAACGTCACAGACAAAAACCAGTGTGTGAAGATAACATAATTTTGATTTTATCAACTTTTATTTCAATGGGAAAAATTTGTAATAACCGTTTCGGAATAATTGTGGTTTAATGGGTATACTACCCGAGGACATGAAAAAGGCTTTATCATGAGTCTGTTGTCACGAGAATGACTTAAAATAATAATAAAAACTTTTGTTCTTGGTTTACCTTTCAGCGAAGTTAAATAAAATTTTTCTTTATTTTATCTAAAATATTCTTCCTCGTTCATTTACAAATATAAACGTTAACATTGACATTATTATTATTATTTATTATTATTTAAAATTGTGCACATGAAATTTTATTATTCATAAAATTTTTATTATTATTTTTATTGTAATTATTATTATTATTGTAATTATTATTATTATTATTATTATTATTATTATTATTATTATTATTTACAGAATTTTGCACATGGTAATTTTTATCAAGTTATGAATGTTGTTAATATTATTATCATTCAAAATTTTGCACATAAAATTATCATTATTATTACTATTATTATTCAAGATTTTAAAAATGCTGTGATAGAAGTTAAAGCATTAATGTTGTCTATTGTATTTGACACGGTTATCTTTTCGTAAAAATTCAAAATTCATCAATAACATATTGTTCGCTCCGGAACAAAATTTTTATAGCAAATCTTTTCGTCTCAATACATTACTGATGTCATTTTCTACTTTTGAATTTTTATGAAATAATACATTCATATAAATATATTGTCATATGCTACTTTTTAAATTTTTATGAAATAATACATTCACATAAATATATTGTCATATGCTACTTTTGAATGTATTATGTCATAACAATTCAAAAGTAGCATATGACTTTGATATAGAAGTAACATTTGTATTATTCGTGTACCTGTTTTTTCAATTCATATACCACTTTTTGAATGTATTTTTATGATTAAATTCAAAAAGTGGTATATGACACTTCCATCATTCCATCATTCAATTTATTACACAGCAACAGCAAAGTAATAACAAATTGGAAAACATTAACAAAGAAGAGAACATTTTTATGATCACAGAAATGACTGAAATATACAACAGAATGCTACTTCAGGTCGGATTTGTATTGATTCCAAAGCCATATGATATTTTGATGTTTGTAGACGAAATTTGATTACAAAAAATATTTATCACATGTTTGATATTACCGATAATAAAACAATGTTAGATAATTTGCGAATTCAAGGGCCATTGCACTTTTCAGCAAAGTTAAAAAACTGAACTCAGTGGTTATGAACATACTAATACTTAAAACTAGTCAATAATATTTTGCCATCAATCCTTTCAAAATCAGAGGTTTTACCTCCATTGGTATCATTCATCATGTGCTAGTTTTGAATTTTTATGAAATAATACATTCAAACATATATGTTTGCCGTGTGGCTTATTTCGGGGCCTCGATGGCCGGTCGTCTATAAAGCTTATGCTTACAGATCAAATTACCTCCTACCACGTAGGTTCGAACCCCGTACACACACCTCCTAGTGAAAGGAAGTGTGTCACTTTGCTTACCGAAATTCGTTGGTTTTTCACGAGCATTTCGATTTCCTCCGCCATCATAGAACTGGTCGCCTTGATAAAAGGGAAAGAATTTTGACTTGGAGCGTAAAATACCATGACACTCTGCTTTACTATTTACTTCTGTTTTTTTTTTTTTTTTTTTTTTTTAATAGTCATTTGTTGTTGTTCGTTCTTGGTAAATTTTGGATCTTGTGTCATATTATAAATTTTCTGAATCATATTGTAAATTTTTGAATATTTCATTCAAAAAATTCCAAAAATTCATAAAATGACACTTGTCAACAACATGTACATGCAATTTAGTTCGGGAGTGATACACAATGCATGGATTGTACTAGTGCTTGTATTGTGTAATGGTATATACAGTGAATACCGTATCCCCAAAAACTACTTATTGAGTCATGTCAAAGTAACACTCAAATTATTTAAGTGTCGATAGTACATAAGTAGTTTGTTCTGACAAATTTAAATTTCGTGCATGAATTTGACCTATAATGTTTGAGGGGAAAAGCAAATCATTTTTCACAATTACTATTTCTTTTGATGTTAAATTCAGTTCGTCTAGATATCAATTAATTGCTAATAGAATTACACCGTTGCCCAGATTTTGTTCTTGGTTAATGCAGACCTCTCGTTTATTGTTTTGCAGGTGCGCGTTTTTGTATATGCATCCTTACAAGTTTGTACATTTATCGTAGTGCTAACGATGCAAATAAATCATTTATCACAAATAAAAAAAGATCGAAAGATGGGGGTTGTTAAGGAAACGTGTTTTGTATTTTGGAATGTGCATATTTGGGCGATCAAAGGGATCCGACAAGAGGTGAAAATACCCAGAGCAAATTATTTAAATAAAAATAATAAAATGAATCACTATGTAGTTTATTTGATGTTAATATGTGAAAAATTCTACAAGTGTACTTAACAAATATGTTGTATGTTCCGACCAATCATTAATACTAATTTAGCACCTAAAGGTGATCTATTTGTGGAAATAGATTTGATAGATTGTTGTCAAGTGTTGGCGAAGAGTAAACACAAAACAGCATATTAAAGCAATATGTCTGTTGTCAATTGCTACCTGGGGAAATCAAATTACCTGTCAATCAGAGAATCACTGTGGCAATGAATGATTGACACCTACCTGGAGATCTTTGATGTGGCCGCCACTCTACGTGAAATGTCAATCTTTAAGTTTGAGGGCAACTCGGCGGACACAAGGGGGCGGGGATGAAAAACAAAAATCAGTTTACTTAACGAAGAAGTATAGGCGTAGATTTATGTTACTCTTTGACAGGGCTGTAATTAGTTTCTATAGAAGTTTGAGCGTAGTCGCCGAATCGATTAGATTTCTTGTTTAAACCCGACTGGAAAACTTGTCAAATTGTACAAAAGAATGCCTTATCCTTTATACTTTAACAAGACATTTAATATTATAATGAAAAGAATTGCTCGACCCGTTCCACCCATTGGATTTGCTCAAAACAACTCTTAAATATCAATTAAAGAAGTTTTTTTCAAAGCTATCAATTGAACAAATAGATATGTCTTCTTCTTTTTCTTTTACAAGTGTTTTCTGTCTGTAAACTAGAAAAACCTGTCAAATTGTAAAGAATATATCTCTAATTACACCAATTTAAAATGTCGCAATATTTTACTCATGGTTTCAAATGATCTATATTTAACGGTTTGAGATATTGTAAATTGTGTGTGTAGTTTTTTTTTTAATTGTCTGTTCTAATACAGAATAAAAACGCAGGTTGTGAATAAGCAATGCAATAAAGAAGAGAATATAAAATTAAATAAAATCAAACGTTGTAAGAAATCAATTTTTCGGTTTTTTAAATACTTATTTTGTCATTTGCAAATGTCTCCCAGCGCTACACTTGGACACTTTTTAACCTTTTTTTTTTTTATCGGACATGTGCATTGAGAGAGAGAGAGAGAGAGAGAGAGAGAGAGAGAGAGAGAGAGAGAGAGAGAGAGAGAGAGCGCAATTGACAAATTACAAAATTACAATAATTTCGATGCAATATTTATTTTATAGCGAAAATTACAAAACCATATTAATATGGTTCATCTTTTCCTCCTGACAGTGAAACTGATTTTTATTATAAATTTTAAATTACCGTTGACCATAGGTATATTGTTTTTTTGTTTTTTTTTTTTTTTTATTTGACCTAGAAATCGAGTTGGCATTATTCTGTCAAGCGAATACTATAAAAACAATCACGGATAAAGTTAAATTCTGCACAAGACAGTAATACTGGTGACCGTCCTATGTTTTATAAATTCTCTCAATGACAACTAATGGGTAAAACTTCAATGTGTACCCAAAATTTTGGTTTTGGTCTTAAATTTCAGGGTTTTTTTTATTATTCAATTATTATTGTTGTAACTTTATTCAAACTTCAGTTAGCCTTGTAAGCCACTGTGGTATAAATTTTGAGTGCTTTGTAACAGAAACGACAGCAAATGAAATTCTAAATTGTGGCAAGAAACTGACTGTTCATGCCACGTCAATGCATTGAAAATTGTCACTATGTACTTAAAACTTCAGACAATATAAAACATGTCAAATTGTGTGACATGCATATATCACTATGATGCATCTTTTTCTCCTTTATTTTAAAAACATTTTTTTTAATTTAAAAATTTTCAACATAAACAGATAAAAATTTTTTTGTTATTATATTTTTTTAACTAAGACTGTTAAAACATTTGACTAATTTCTTCATGCTTACAAATATCCTAATTAAAACGTTTGGTTATGTGCAGAATTTTGAAATGTTACAAAAAGAAATATTCAAATTTTTTAATTTTTATATGCACAATTAAATAATTTTTTTTGGTGGTAAAAATTTAAAAATTCTGGACATGACAGTATTTTTTAAATTTTTGTCGGAAGTAATTGTTTAGATTTTTTTTATTGTTATTTTATGTTTTGTTTTTGTCTCGCCCTTGCTTCATATTTTCAGAGAATGACAAAAACTTATTTATAACCGTTTCGTTGCAGTATTGTAATGACTGTTGTTACTCCCCTACAGACACTGACCTCTGGTCAATTTATGATACATTATCACTTCGGCCTTATATTTGTCGGTCTGTTCACACATTTGTCAATTAAGGCCGTAAGCTTAAACAATTAACATTATGTATCTAATACTATATTGTCACTTAATACAATATTATATTTAATATCGGATAATTTATATTGTTTTACATTGCTTCTGGTTATAAAATTATCTTTCTAACATCACTTCCGTGTCTGACTGTTTTTCTTGTATGCACACGTGTAAACGTTTTTATTGTTAAATATGTTTTTAATTTTACACGTGACACATGAATAAAATGATAAATGTTTCGTGCATGATTTAGTTATTTAGCAATTAAATGAAAAAAAATGATGTGTTTGGCGTTAAACATTTTAGTCCACAAGAAAACATATCTTCCAAACAATTTATTTATTTACAAACATTTTAGAAATAATAAAATAAAATGAAATGAAATGAAATGAAATGAAATGAAATGAAATGAAATGAAATGAAATGAAATGAAATGAAATGAAATAATAAAATAAAATAAAATAAAATAAAATAAAATAAAATAAAATAAAATAAAATAAAATAAAATAATGATTTATGAAAGTCATTGTATATCTGAAAATTTCGATAATCCAACATGACATCATAAACAAAAAATTAATGATTGTGATATTTCTTTTATTAATTTGAATTTTTGAAACACGTGTAAACATTGTTATTGCATAATTTTCGTGATTTTAATGTTTATTTTTGTAATGTATATACATGAACATGAACTAGAGATATACAAAATAAATAAATAAATAAATAAATAAATAAATAAATAATGTGAAGAATTTTGAATATTGAACGAAATATTCAAAATTTTGTACATTACAAAGTGCCATGTGCAGAACTTTGAACATTTCTTTTTCGTAAAAAAAAAAATTCAAAATTCTGCACATGGCAATAACAATAATAAAGTAATACTAATATTAATAAATTATATGCTTTTGCATGTACGAAATATATACTGTATATAATTTAAAAGGAATCAATAATACTAGAATAAACTACACATATTTGATATAAAATAAAAATAAATTTTTAAACATAAAAATGAAGTGACATACGTATTAAAATTAACTCCACAGTATTTTTTCACATCATCATAAACTGATCGATTTTTACGTAAAATTTCCCTTAAAAGTTTTTTTTTTTCTTTTTTCTTCTTCGTCTTCATTTTTTTAAGATAGCGACATTATCTTACCACTGTATTATAATTGGGTCATTTTACCGACAAGGACTCAAAAATTGAAAATCAACACAAAAAGATAAAAGGATGAACACAGCTGTTGTATTACTCATTATCTGAAACAGCTTAATTTGACAACTGTTTCATCTTAATGCATTTCCGAGACATTTCGAGGATTTAAATATTATATTTGATTCAAATTGTCTCTATGTTACCATATTATTAAAAAGGTTTTTATATTCTAATTAAACCGTGAAGACATTTTTAATGTTTTTCTTCCCATTAATTATTTCCCGTAAGGTAACTCTAAATAATAGGCCATACCAACCCACTGCCGTTTGAAAAAAAAAAAAAAAAATTCAGTAAGATAGGTTATGTTGTGTTATTTTCAAAATCAAAACCAAATTACACCATTAAAGTTGTCAAACATCAAGGCAGAATACTAATTATCAGTATCATTTTTTTTTAAATTAATTACAAAACAAAAATTTATTATAAAAACAAATCTTTGCGTTCTGGGACTTGTAAATACTGCAGTATGCGCATTATCTGTTACCCCATATTTCGAACATTTCGGCTATACATCTCGAACTACGTGACTAAATTTGACGCCTTGTTGTTCCTTGTATGTTAATGGAATTTTGTGTGCCGTATAACACCTATCGGTCCTACGTACAAGCCTTAAAAATCTGCTCAATCTGAGCAAGGGTCTTATGTCATTACAATTACTTTATCACCTCCTTTAAAACTTAAAAGACACAATGGTTTTGGTCATCTGTAAATAGATGAACACCACAAATATTTAAATCCAATTTCAAGTCTCATTTACCTTGGATGACCATTCAATAACAGTAGATGTCCTGTCAATTCTTTAAATGGTCTGTTTTAAAAAGTAATTCAAAATTTGAAATTAAAGTTGCAATTACATTTCCTCAGGTAAAAATTTAGATTTTCACTGGTCATTTAATTGATGAGTTGGACAAGTCAATATTTATTTTTCTGATTAATGACATAACAGTAAGAAGGTGAATTTTCAGCAATTTAAGGCTTATCCGTAGGACTGTAAGGAATTATTTATTTATTTATTTATTTTTAAATTATATATATATATATATATATATATATATATATATATATATATATATATATATATATAATAGTAACAACTTATTCCAACATTTCTGGCACACATGTGTTTTCTAATATCAATAATGACCTATCACGCTTATAAACACAAGAAAATATACTGATATTTAACCTCATTCAATTTAAAAAAAAATGTAGATATTCCGAGTGAAAATAAAACATATGGTGCTATCGGTCATCGGAATAAGGATTAATCTTTGGGCACTTCTATCATTTTTATGGTCTGTTTTTATTGACATGGTGTCCCTTCTTGAGGGAAATAATTTACGAATATTATTTAATCAGTTACCAAAGTAATAAAATGTGTGTGTCTGAATGTCATTTTATGAGAACTCTTGAGTAAAATACCGCTGTCTGTCATAGGTGGACAGATAGAGAATGATGACTTGTAACACTGGACAGAAACATTGATGAGGTCCATATAATTCATCCTGGACACCTATATGACAGACTGCTACGTAATAAAATAATTATAACTTGCTATATATTTATTTATTATTATTGTTGTTGTCACATAGGGCCACATCTGGCTGTCCTGTCCCAAACGAGCACAAACAGTCATTGTTTACATATTTTAAAGTATGCATTAAATCTGCTAGAAGGAACAATAGGTTTGGAAAAAAGGTCATTGTTTGTCCATTATTTATTTATTTATTTATATATTTATTTATTTATTATTAGACCCAATGGATGAGAAAGAAAATACTGCCTCGTCTTAACAGAAGAATTAAATATATATATATAATGTATGCACTTAAAACCAAGAATTCGACAGAAAAATAAATGCGAGAACTATACGTTGGACATTTGTGCGGTCACCCTGCATTTTCATAAAATTATCTTTTCAGTTTAACTACATGATTTAACTGGATGATTTTAAAGGCAAAACAAATGATATCGACTCTCGACATCAGGGCCATATTTAAAATATTTACGGTTGTCAATAATATCTAGTGTTAGAAAAGGGACAATTTTTATGTTTAGAACTTTTATCTTTTTCACATCACATTTGACATAATACATCTAGCTGAAGTGGAAAAGTGGCGCCCTTGAGGGGTTTTCTCTAAGCAAAATACTAATTTCCCTTGTCTATCAAAAGCCTGGGTATTTGTCTGGTGTTTACTATTTCTGATGCGATCTTAACAAACATTCTTTGAAGTCAGTCCTAACTTGTCAAATTTGTCATTTTCAAGATAGCAAGTCTTTCAACACGCCAGTTTCAATCTGTTTTGAAACACCCCTACTTGCTATAGATTTGATTGATAAGACCCATAATAATAGCTCCTAGCTTTGATCTTCCTCACTAACCTATTCACAATCATTAATGTCAATGTAAATTCCTTCCTTCCCAGGTTTTTAAAGAATTCTACAATGCTATACGAATTAAGCTCCATAGAAATAAAGACCGGAATGGTCAGGTTACGCCGGCGGTAAATCATCGTTAAAATGTTAAGAAGCTTTCAGCTAAAGCAAATAGACATTATTATGTTGTAAGTATCGCTACTTCAATACGGTTTTATTTATTTGTCGCCTTCTCATTCCTGGGGACGTTATATGTATTAACGGCTCGGAATGATATAAATCAGTCAAAATTGACAGCTCAACCATCAAAATGATTGATAGCCAGCCATAATGATTCCCCTTGGCTTCTCCCAAAGGAATTAATAAACTTGACGTTGATTGGTTAAGTGCATTGTGTGCCATCAATCACCTTGGGCCCTCTCTTTTGGCTGACGTCATGTTGTGTGCATCGACCAATCACAGCGGGTTATCTCCAGTAATTTATTATTTCATTGGGAGGCGGCAAAACTCTTTCATCTCTGATTAATTTACAAGCAAGTGTTGTCGGATGGTTTGTATAATGTCTTGTGGGGCGGTATATTTTATTAAGTCAGGGTGATACGGTTTCTCGGGTTCAAAGAGTGATTGGCAGCCGACGTTAACACAAGGAACTTTACAGTTGATAGTACATTCACTAGTTTGAAGTAGACATATTCACACATGGAATAATAAATATTTAGGAATATTTATAATATTTATTATTAATTTTAAAGTTTTTCAATGTACAACATGTTGACCTCAAATTCTCAGTACCTACAGCCGGACTATTTACAGCCTTTACCTACCACGGTAAGTACTTTATTAGTATAAATTGTAAAAAAATATTCTTGTCTTTTGTTTTATTTTATATTCAATTTACGCCTTTAGATATTAATTTCATAAGAGAGATATTAAATTTTAATTAACACAAACTGTGGATCAAGATCGTTGTATATTATACCAAGGAACTTGTTCGTTTTAAACAGCTGGCCAGCCCTTTAATAAACGATTATATTACCTGTAAAAATGAAGATATGTATTTAAATACCTTGCTATGCAATATGACTACTGTTTTAAATGTTGAGTTTAAATTTGTTTTTCAATTTGTATTTTGTAGCTTGATGCGAAGAAAAGTCCATTGGCTTTATTAGCTCAAACATGTAGCAGTATTGGTAAAGATCCTACTCCATCGAAACCGATTATCCCGTCCATTAATAAAAAAGAAACGGATACGGAGAAGGATAAAACTAAATCTCCGGAAAATAAACGTCCGACTTCCGAGGAAAACAAAAGCTCTGGTCGTGATTCCGAGGATAAACCAGGATTTAGGACTATTCCAAATAAGGACATTCCACCTCTAGTTCCAATTTCTAGTTCAAGTTCTGATAAACAATCATCACCAGCACCAGCAACTGAATCAAAACAAGTGAAAATTCATCAGTATCCAGACCGTCTTCTCGTCCAGTGTCATCATCTGGACTTAACAGTTCAAACTCTCACAACAGTTCATTGAACAGATCTGGAGGTAGTTTAGAAAAAGACCGATCTAGAGAGTCACCATCTTCAGCCCCAAGACCACGAGGATCACCAGATTACCCAAAACCAGCAACACATCCATCTTATGCTGGTTTGGGACTACCAGGGTTCCCACAAGGATACCCAGGTTTCCCTTTAATGGGTCATGGAATACCTGTTGATTCAGCTGCACATTCCATTGGTTATCCCTCTACACTTATGGCACACGCAGGACTTGGATTATCGTCTGCCAGTGCTGCTGCAGCCGCCGCTGCCGCTGCTCAAACATCGTCAGTTCTCAAACATGCACAAGCAGCTTCCGCTATTTCACCATATGTTACTTATGCACGTGTAAGGACACCATCAGGTGCTACAACTTTAGTTCCGGTGTGTCGTGATCCTTATTGTACAAACTGTCAACTAACAGTGCAGAATAGTCATCTATCATCACAGTGTAACGCACCTGGGTGTGCACAGTGTGCTCATGAAAAATCTTTACAAAGCTTAAGTGGATTAGGAGGACTTCCCGGTGCTTCATCTTTACAAATGCTGCCAAATTATTCTAGTGCTACCAGTGTTTTGTCTGCCGGTGCTCCTGGACTTTCTTCATTACATTCTATGTCCTCATTGTATCCACACAGTGCTCTGGCAGCCCACCAAGGACTTCCATTTGTGTGTAATTGGGTTTCAGCTGGAAATGAATATTGTGGAAAGCGTTTTACATCTTCAGAGGAACTTTTACAACATTTAAGAACACATACCACTGCCTCAGATGCTGCATCACTAGCAGCTACATACAGTGGACTTGGACTTTCACCAGCAGCTGCAGCTTTAGCAGGCTGCCATGCTCAATTATCTGCCCCTGGTGGACTCAGCCCAAACTCATTAAGACGTTCATACCCAACGAGTTTGAGTCCTATATTGGGAGCAAGTCGTTACCATCCTTACAAATCAGCATTGTCTGCAACACCTGCTCCATTAGGAGCCCCTCAGTCACTGCCCGCACTCGGACCTTATTATTCACCTTATGCATTGTACGGACAGAGAATAGGGGCAGCGGCTGTTCCTTAATGAAATCATTTTGTTTTGAAAACAACATTTAAAGAAATCCAAAGTGCTGTCACATTTTCATAATCAAAGTGCTTAGATGGACTGAAATGTATTCGATTGGATTTAAAATGGAAACGAAAGTCCAGGGACTGGATTTGATGTTTAGATTGAGACATTTGATGTTAGTGTGTTTCAAAAACGCATCCAGCAATATTATAAAATGTAAAATGGTTTTTTTGATCTCAATACCTTAGAACATTTTTGAACTTTTTTCATTAGTCTCATTTCCAATTCAATTACATATTTAAAGTTCTTTATCATATTTAATGTAAAAGGAGGATTAGAATTGATTATGTAGTGTAACTGAACTTCATTTTTAAAGTATCACATGGAAATCGTAATTTAAAATGTGCTGAATATTTAATGTAAGTTTGAAAAATAGTTTTAGGATAAATGTTAAACTGTTGTGATGTGAGAATGGGTCGTAAATAACGACATGTAAGTCCTTGATGAGTAATCCGCGACTGTTTGTTTTGTTGATTAATTTTATAAATGAAATTTATATAATGTTTGAAAATTATAAAATGAAAAATAGAATTATTTTATATATTAAAATATTTATAAAACATGTATGTATTTTTTGTGCTTTATATAATCAATTTTAATTTTTGAAGAGAGATGGTTTAAAAAAATATAGAGAAATATTTCTAAATTTATTTATGAATTCAAATATTTCTGAATATTTTTCATTTGGGAATATACTGTCATATTATAAATTTTTGAATTTTTTGAATGAAATATTCAAAAATTTATAATATGACAACTATAAATTTTGGAATATTTCATTCAGAAAATTCAAAAATTTATAATATGACAATACACTTGAAGACAACCAAAATTTGATATCTGAAGTTTCGTCACTTTTGTTGCACGAAAATTCTTAGACTGTAAAAATACATAATAACAATATCAAAATAGCAGTTTTTGTAAAGTTTACATGACTAAGATAATAATTAAAAAAAAAAAAAAAATTAATTAACAATAAATAAATAACGACAAACTGGCAAGAAATTAATTTTTTTGAGAGAGAGCTACTTCAGAAAGGAAAATGATTTTTGTGTCAAAATAGTAAGTTTTTTAGTTTTATTTTTTTTTTAATGTATGTTTGATAAAATGGTTCCCTGGAGATTCTGTGTATTTATTTAGTTTTATGTGTTAATTCTGAAATTATTAAATTTAAATAATTCGAGAATTAACATATGGTAAAACTAACAGTGATTGTTTATTGAGATTACTTTTATTTTTAAATTTCATTTTTTTTTTTTTTTTGTAATATTTAACACAAATTTTGAAATGTCAAAATATTGCAACTTCCTGTTTTCAAAAAGGAAATAATATAAAATAATACATTTAGAACAAAAACGTGGAAAGTTTAGTAAAATTGACTAAAAGTTTCTACGAATAGTGTCGTAATAGCCAACAAAAAAAAGTAATTTTGTCAAATACTGTTTTTCGTTATTTATTAAAATAACGCATTTGTCATGTGCTACTTTTGAATTTTTATGAAATAATACATGCAAAAGTAGCACAAATTGTCATGTGCTACTTCTGAATATTATTATTAATAAATTCAAAAATAGCACATACATAATTTCATATAGAAATTTCGAAACAACAAGTTTGATATTTAAAAGAATATAAAACTGGAAATACAAACATTTAGCTGAACAATATAAACTGCCAGAACAATCCATAATGCGAAATTACAAATAAATGACGCAATAAACAAGTCGAGAACTCTCCACCATATTGGGACTACTGGTTATTATATAAAAACCCGGACTTCGAATGGACATTGATAATACTCATTAAATTTTTTTTATAATTGAGAAATAATATTTTTCAATGCTTTCATGTGCAGACATTAGTATGCATTCTCAAAATTTTCGAATGAAGCACGTGTCAATACAAGAGACTATATATATATATATATATATATATATATATATATATATATATATATATATTAAAAATTTTCAATTGCCTCATAGAATATATTGCAATATTAAGCGAGGAGGGGGGTTCCTACATTTCCATTTTATCCGAGTAAGAATAATAATACATGTATATTGGGATGCATGAATCAGTGTCTTAATTTTTTTCGCATAACTTTGAACATAACAGCAAAGCTTGGGATATTTTTGGCAACTTAGCTTTTGAAATTAATAATTTATCATGAATTATGTCATTATTTTCAAATAGATGAAAACAATTTGTAGTTGAAAACACGTACTTAGCAAACCGCAATCCAATAAAAGAACGAAACAAAATAAAAGCACGAGCATGACTTTGAAACATATTATAACTACTGATTATAAAACTCCCAGCCCCGGACAAATGGCGCCTGATAACATAGCTTCTGGTGGTAATATTACCCAAAACAACCCAATTTATTTCATAGATCTTAAGCAACAAAAGATGTAAATAAACAAAATATCAAAAAAAAAGTTCAAGATAACGCTAAAACTTTACAATATTTACTTTTCCGGTTAAGCCTGTTTATAAAGTTTGTAAGTTTTATCTGATATCACAAGCACTTTTTTGGTACTAAAAATATATATATAAATGTACTATTTCAGACGTTTTACTTTAGTCAACATCGGACTCGGGATGCAAAAGTTTGTGGTTTCGAGTTTGCACTTGATCTGGAACAATATGACAAGATAAGGTGAGGTTCGAACAATTCGAACAAGTTATAGGTTTCATATAACGGATGTACATTTCAACCACAGAGTACGTCATGCTTTAAGTTGCACCTATGAATAATGCAAACACTATAAATGCACGTTTGCATGCATTTTTGAAGCAATTACATCAGACAAAACATTCAGAAATGCGTTTTAAAGCCAAGCCTAATTAGCAAATTTACACGGAAATGTTAAGAATAAATGTAATTGATTACCATGCCATGTATTTTGTTTAAAAATATTTTATATGCACCCTTCAGTATACCTCAATTCAAAGAAATATTAGATAATGTGGCTTCCTTGAAACCGACATTCTAGTATTTAGACAGATTAAGGAATTAGTTTTTCATTTGAAAACATTAAAATTATCACCACAAATTATGTAGTATTTAATCATACGTCACCATGTTCAAATTGATTGAGAAGAGTCATCTCCTTGACCGTGTCCTATAATGTCAAATATGTGACTTCCCTATACAGCTCATAACAACATATAAATTATCAAAGATTTTGTGAAAGCTATTAATAATCATATACCATTTTTTGGTTAAAATTTCTTCATTAAATATTAAATACGTGGTATTTGACAATAATTAGATACTTTTTTTTTTTGAAAAAATGACACATGTGTATTAATGTAGCTCTCATATACCATTTTTAAATATAATAAAATACATTCAAAAATGGTATATGACAATGTATAACCATAGCATTTTAAACCCATTTACTTAGAAAAATAGAGCAACACAAAGCCTGCAACTTTATCTGTAACGCAACATTATAAATTTTGCACAATGTTTAAAAAATTAAAACATAAAGCAATATGAAATGCCAACATTTAGATAGTCACATGAGACTTATCCTATTTTACAAGTGACAAATATATTTTTATTTATTTATCTGCTCATTATTTATTTATCGTCATTATTATTATTATTATTAACTTTCTAGCTTTCATCAAATAGTTTGGTTTAAAATGTTAAAAACAAACACTATTTTGTATGGAACAATTTCAGTATCCATTTATAAGCATGTCGGTTTTTACAACAAAACGAATTATTTCTGGTCACCATTCTTTGTTTGTCCCTTACTCTCACCAAGTCTAGAGTTTTATCCCGACCCAGCTTTTGATAATAATGTTCTTTGTGTTCTGAAATAGCGTTTTTTTTAGTTTCACTAAAAGTTAAAAGGCTATTTATAATTGTTTTCTGTTCAATACCTGACACCCTCCGTGTATTTAATTTTGAAAACAAGTATGAAGACTATCAGGAAGCTATTAAAATTGGAATTTTAAATTATTTCTGTGTATATTGAGCGTTCTGAAGAGAAATCATGCTGTCATTCAAATTTTCAACATACTTTGGTCTTTTACGTCTATTTAAGCATTTTAGAGTAACATGAAATAAAAATTAAACATTCAGCGAATGTACATATTTGTACATTAAATATTAATTTATGCAACTCCATGTGTAAATTTTGATGTTTTATTTATTCGTCCCTAAAGCTAGATGAAAGGCAGTTAGTTCTATTTGAACAATACTTTTGCACTTCTGAACATAACGGAACTCCATTGTTTCCACAAAGAACACTTGAATTTCCTGTCACATACCCCAATATTGATATTTAATAAATTATAGTCACACAATTGTAAACTACACTATTTATGAGCATTTTACCATTAATGCCGGCGTTTCTTCTTTTATTATATTGACGGGTTCTCGAAGTAATTTCAAAGTTATAAATTCTTCACTGCTATTAAAATTATAAAGAAGAACAAATAACCCCCTTCTAAATGTCCACACTTGTGTACCGTTTATATTGCAAATTGAGAAAATCTAGGTAATTTATAGTACTATAACTTAGCGATAAAATGCTTATAGCTATCAAGATAATTTATGACGAGATCAAACACTACTCTTTATCAAGAGATTTCATGAGGCCCTTGATTAAAAACTTGGATATTGAACAGGTTTAATAGACATTTGAAATTTACAACCATGAACACATTTTTACAACCCTAGGGTGTTTGTTGTTTTCAATCCAAATTGGGAGAAAACAAAAAATATCATAATCCTTTGTCTGTAATTCATACAACCTAAAAAAAGGATTTTTTCAAAAATATAACATCTTTAAAATTTAATTCTAAAATTGAACTACCGGTTTTGTTGCAGAAACACACACTTAACGAGTTAATTTGTATTTCAGCCCAGTGATGTGCCTCTGCCAAAATAATTGCCATATATGTCAGAAAAGTTTTTATTTATTCTTCCTGGTGTTGTCAATTTGGATCAATCGGTATATGAGGAGGTCAAAAATAGGGAAAATAAATTATTTTAATACAGATATATTACACTTTTAGTGTTATTTGTTAACATAAATCCATGGCTTATGGATTGATAAAATTACAATATGTGACTCAGATGATATTAAACTGACGTGATAAATAACTGTTCATCAGTTAATACAATTTTATATCTTAAACATTCAACAGCTAGGTGCGAACGAAACGTTGGTTACGAGATAAAAATGAGACCTTCAAGGTGGCCCCGTCAGTTGTACCACACAAGATTTACCCAGTCACAGTGTCTGTGTATTTCTCAGCCTAGTCATCTATAGATTGTCTCTTGAAATACTAATTCTTGCTGCTACTAATATCTTCTTTACGGCGTCTTTTACCATGGTTTTTACAGAAAATTTCTAAATGTCTTCATAATGGCTCTCTTAACTGTTTACCCATCTGTTAAGTTTCATTTAGTTTCATTATGGTTATCATTTCAAATTCATTCAAAATCTGTGTACTTAGTAGTGACAAGTCAATATAGTGACCTATCAGATGAACATCGTCAATCAAACCAGTGTGGCAAGTCGGCTCACATTTTGATTTGGGTCTGGTCCTTCAAATGTTTTTCAGAACTGTCATGTGCTGAATTTTAATTTCTATAAAAATAATGCATTCAAAATCAGCACATGACAGAACCATTATTCTTAATTATTTTTATTATCATTTATTGTGATGAAAGCTATTTGAAAGTGTATAACGGGTACTTGGCAAAAACAAATATAAGCAAGAACAAAAAACAACAGGCGAAGCAAGAAAAATAACAAATGATAATTGACATAAAGAAACATCTTGCTATTAAACAACCCAACTGTGGGCGGACCGTAGATACCATGAATCAAATGTGTCCAGAGGTGTGGTAAAATTCTGCTAAATGTAGAACGATCCTGGTTATTTGGCAATAAATGGTTGTTACAACGTATTTCAAAATTCAAACAAACCCTTATTTTAAATATAGTTATAAAGATTTTGAAAAAGGTCGATGGGCTTAAAACACAGTGAACACAAAAATCAAGATGAATGTAGCAATGTTTCCTATTAATTTGCCAATTTTAAAGGTATAGTCTTCTAAACATTGGCTGGAACATTGTATTCTCAGTAAATTGTAATCTAAATCCCATTTGTCATTGTATATTTCATATTGTTTACTTTTCAACATCTATTTATTGAATTTGACGAATAAAATATGTTTAAACTAAAAGTAAATTGTAATCAAATGGTTTTTATCTGCTATGTTTATGTTTTATAAGCATCTTTATTTAATTTCCTTGATGATTTTAACGACAGAGACACTTATTTTTCATTACAAGATTATATGATACAGGTACCAAGATCTATTTATAGCTTATATAAGTGTCCTGAACATTCTTAAGTTGACTATGGGACTTACCTGAAAATGTTTTATGTGGTGGTAAGATTAGAGAACAAACTGAAAAATTAAAAGGTTGTTAAAGTGAGCCTACATCAATTTTAATAAAAATTCAGAACATTTTTCTTTATAGTCAAATATACCATATTAATTTGTTTTATAATTAGAGGCAAATGGTTATGATAATGATATCTTTGCTTTGTAAGATATAATTTCTCACATTATATCATTTCTAATTGCTAAAAAGCCAGGGTTATCTTCTCTTTATCTGATCTCTGACGCCTCTAGAAACTTCAATAGATCCCGTAGTAATCCGAATAGAAATCTTGATTTCATTTGGTGTTTTCGTGTTTTATCTCCGCCCCTATAGCCGACCTGTCTGACGATATGGATCGACAGATTCAGAGATAGATTTAATGTTTGGTGTCCTTAAACTCGATAGGTCAAAATAATTTTCCGCATTTTATTTTTTCTTTGATATTTTCTTTGATATGTGTTAAGGTCAAAAAGATTTAATACTAAACTTTCATTAGCGTTCAAACCTTAATTATTTCGATATGACTTTAACGTCGCCAAATGGTACAAATGGTCATGACTCTGTGTTAAAATATGCATGAAATAAGTAAAAAGAAATGGTGTTTTAGCCTTCTATTTCTTGTTCGCTGTTTTGTTGAACTTAACTTCTGCTTCTACTGTTTAATCATAATTTCAAAAACGTTTAATATAGATAACATTTACTAAAATTTACATCAACTAAAATTATCTTGGATATATTTGACGTACTGTCATATATCATTTTTTAAATTTAATCATGAAATAATTCAAAAATGGTACATGTATATGAATTCAAAAATGGAATATGACAGTACCATTATTCTATATGTTCATTTCATTCTCAATTTTTGGTATTTACGCTTTCAGATGTAGCTTGAAAAAAGGAGGCGCTTACCTTTCAAAAGCACCCGGCTTTACTTCTTTGTTGGAAGTTCACGTGT
Source organism: Tegillarca granosa (assembly GCA_029721355.1). Classification (NCBI taxonomy): domain Eukaryota; kingdom Metazoa; phylum Mollusca; class Bivalvia; order Arcoida; family Arcidae; genus Tegillarca; species Tegillarca granosa. The sequence continues at coordinate 17,927,010 of CM056594.1, read as the reverse complement.
TTAACTTAATTTACCAGTTTTCAAAGTTTGGGATTGCGATTTTGAACGTGAACAGTATAATTTTGTTTGATATGGACAACTCTACATAGGCAATTGATTTCGTGAATTAAAACAAAAGGAAAGGGAAAACAAATTTTCTTATAATTTAAAAAAAGTTTATTTAATTTTAAAAAGACAAATTAAAAAGTGGTAATTTTATTTATTTTATGCTCAGCTATGTGGGGGTTCCTTTGTACTAAATTTCTGCGTTGGTCTTTTTATGCTTGTTTTCCTGACCTTATTTCAACCATGTCAAATAGGTGAATACTTACAAATTAAATATTTAAATGCTGTCTTATTAAAGGACGCTTACAAAGAATATATAGCCAAACCCGATCCCAGACTGATAAGCAAATGGCCTATGCCTGTTTGAAATCTTAAGAAAACCGAAACCTTTACCTTATATTGAGTGAACTATTTCTCAAATTTTGACAAGCGCCAACACATTTATCCATTTTGTACAATAGATATGCCTGTTATTTCGACTTAAGTTTATGATCTATTACAAACTGATAGCAAAAAAAAGCCATTGGTTATTGTCAAAAATTATCAAGCAATCAAAACAAGTTTTACTGATGAAAACGATAGGGTTAGATATGTATTTAGCCACCGAAGAAAACAAAACGTGGACAAATTAACATACTAAGGTAACCATCCGCATGAACAAAATGTGTGAATCTGATATGTTTAAAACCAAAACAGAAACTATAAAATAAAATAAAATCAGATGAAAAGAAAAAAAACAAAATAAAACAAAACAAAACAAAAAAATAAAATAAAATAAAATAAAATAAAATAAAATAAAATAAAATGAAATACAGTAGATACATGTAAATAGATAAAAAAAAAATACAGAGAAAAACTAATAATATAATACAAAAAATGAATAGAAAAATAAAAAGAATAATTAAATAATTAATTAATTAATGAGATACATGCAGCGTCTATAGTTACCAGTAACCGGTTATCGTTTAAAGGTTTGTTGATGGATTATAAACGATATGTATTGAAACAAAAACAATAGTTATACCAGGAAATTAATTGGAATGAAGAAGTTAGAGATCGGCCCACTAACAAGACAAGACAGTGATCGACCCACTAACAAGACAAGACAGTGATCGGTCCACTAACAAGACAAGACAGTGATCGGCCCACTAACAAGACAAGACAGTGATCGGTCCACTAACAAGACAAGACAGTGATCGGTCCACTAACAAGACAAGACATGTCCACTAACAACACAAGACAGTGATCTGTCCACTAACAAGACAAGACAGTGACCGGTCCACTGACAAGACAAGACAGTGACCGGTCCACTAACAAGACAAGACAGTGATCGGTCCACTAACAAGACAAGACATGTCCACTAACAAGACAAGACAGTGATCGGTCCACTAACAAGACAAGACAGTGACCGGTCCACTAACAAGGCAAGACAGTGACCGGTGTGTCATATACCACTTTTTGAATTTAATCATAAAATACATTCAAAAAGGGGTTATTGTCTTTTGTCATATACCACTTTTTGAATGTACACATGTACATGTATTTTTATGATTAAATTCAAAAAGTGGTATATGACAGGTCCACTAACTAGACAAATACATTTACAGTATTCATAAATTTGTTTTCAGGATACTCCACTCCTTGAGAATTTTGAAAAACACTTACAAAATCCTTAATTTTTCTACAAATGTCATTGTAAAAGATTTAAAAGCGGGAAGATGTATGAGGGATTGTCAAGTTTTTTTTATCTGATATCAACAATTCTGTCGTGTTGATTGTCAAAAAAGGGTGTTTAGAATTACACACCTTTGAGTTCCGGGTTAAAAAACAGTATTGCAATATTGCATTTTATATATATATGTATATGCTGTAATCGATATGAAAATGCATAGTAAAGTTCGCAGTCATACAATGATTATGTAACATTGCGCCGAATATTAACATAATCGAACATGTTGGATATTTATATTGAATACATAAAGTGTATCTACAAAGTTTATATAGCTTTAAGATATCCTTATTAATTTTCACTTCAGGGATTGTGTATTGGAAGTTGTGTATTATACATGTTAAGAATTCAGGAATATCTCAAAGGATTTAATATATTATTACTGCATTTTATTGTTATTTTACACTAATCATATTCAAAAGTTGATAGCATCAAAAAGAATTATAGATGGTCTGAAGTTTAAGATGGCTTCAATGATGCCAATAAAACAAAAGAAACACACACACATACACACACACACACACACACACGCACATACACACACACACACACACACACACACACACACACACACACACACACATTTAAATAATAAGATTTTTTGAATTGTTAAATGGTTAAACCACGGAAAAATAAGAGAAAATATGAATATATATATATATTTCAGTTCATTTAAAAGAAAAGGGTCCTATACATTAAAAACAGTGTCATTATTTTCTTACCAGAATAAACGTCATTTATGTTATAAACCGAACGAAAACTGCATCTATCAAATAAATTGAAAGCATTAAAGTAAAAGAAGAACAAAAAAATGACGAACCATGATGAGACGAAATTATAAAAAAAAAACTGCAATGACAATTCATGAAATCTAGATAATTGATAACCGTTCACTAACGTAAATCATACAAAATAAGTGTATGAAATATTGTCATAACTAAGTCTGAAGATAGATCCCTATACATAATTGGATATCAACCGTGGACAGCTCGAACGCAAAAATTAGCCCCCTAGTCGCCGTAGGCACACTCTTAACTAATTTAGAAAATGGAATTTCTGTCAGTTTGAAACTAACAATGTCTACTTTCTTCACAAACTTCTGACTAAAACAAAACGCCAAATAATATATTTTGCTTGAGGTTGACAGTTTGATGTAAATAGTTATTGTAAAGTTACATCTTTTGAAGACACTGTACTAGTGAAATTGACAACATCGTTAAACGGTACGTCAAAACCAGAAAGACGTGTCGATTTTCACTGCAGTATGACGAAGTTTGATGTCCAAAGAAATAACAAATAATATGGCTGGTACAACGATTTATCAATAAACGCTGTTTAAAGTTATTAATTTTTTTGAGACAGAGAAAAATGGAGCTGTCTATCATAAATGATTTAAACATTCTAGAAATTTTAATAAAGTCATCCAAATCTTTATAAAAAAAAAGTTTGTAATGTTTCCGTCGTCGGAACTCTAGACTTTTAAGTAAAATAATTGCATAATTAAATAGTTCGCCAAATACTAAACTTTTCTCTACCTCCTTAATTTTATTCATTAAAATTTTTTTTTTTTTTAAAAATGGTCTTTTTTTACCTTATCATAATAAAAATATAGCCAGAAAATTACAAAATAGATTTCACCCAGTTAATGACTTCGTGTAATTTCTTGTTTTGTGGTATAAAATAGTTTCCTGTATGGGATCTTTTTAAAAAATTTTTTACGTAAAAGATGTTTACAGTTGTGCGTGTCAGACATTTAACAAGAAACACTTATCAGTTATATGTTTGAAATTTCCGATATGCATTTATCTGCACACCAAGGGTTCGACATTAATACTGAAAAACACACAAAAATGTCACTATAAAGTATATCAGATCAACCCGGCTTGAAAATTCCGGGATTATTTAAAACAACATTTGTCGAGTTATTACCAGACCACCGGTGAAATTGGGTATTAAATTCAACATTTTATACAAAATTGGAGAATGAACGAACAACTAGTTTCTTAATTAATGATCTGATCCCTCTTTGATGTCTGTAATCAAATAACTCCAAAATTGATTCCAAAAGACTTTTATAGAATTTTTATGTTTTTCTGTATCATAAAATTCATCACTTGTAAGATAAAATACAGTTTTAGCGCCGGCATCCCACCAAGTTGAAGAAATTTGACCAAATTTGAGTGGAGGGTTATACATGTCTTGACACTTCTTGAATGACAAGGGCGAAAATGTATTTTATCTTATGTATTTAGATGCCAGATGTAATTAGGAAATGAAATAGATTTCTCAATTCATTATAACTTATTCTGGCTTCACTCTGGTTTAAGCCCGTTTTTATTGTTATATGTTTAGTGTAAATTCAATCATTCACAGACAAAAAGTGTTTTGGTACGGATAAGAAACTTTACAACGTGTGCATAAAATTTGGAAAGACATTTTTTATTTTTCTGTGAGTAAATAAAATATAATTAGAGATAAACATGTTGTTACTTTATCATTGAAATGCCAGATTATTTTTCATACCGAAGAGAATTCTAAATGCTTTGAAACGTCATTGGATAACCAACTCAAACAAGTTTAAAGATTTTTTATGACAAACACCAAATGTTCTGATTCATAAATGAATTAAAATTTTATAAAAAATGTCTTAATAACTAATTATAATGCTAAAATTAATTATCTAAATTAAACTAATTAATTACCTCGATAATGAAGTCAAGACAAATTGATATGACATATGACCAACTCAAATGCTGTAAAAGAGTAATGAACTTTAAATGGTCTTAAAGATTAACTCACTTAAAATGCTATCAAAGAGTAACTTACTCAATAACAGTAATAATGCTATAAAAGAGTCACAAACTTAAAAAGCCACGAAAGAGTAACCACTTAAAATGTTATCAAAGAGTAACTAACTCAAAATGCAATGAAAAAGTTACCAACATAAACAGTAGACGCTATAAAAAGTAATGGACTTAAAATGCCCTGAGAAGTATCTAACTCATAATTTTATTCAAGATTAACCAACCCAAATTGATATGAAAGAGTAACCAACTCATCATTTCTGAAAATAACTTAATAAATCATATATTTAGTTATTTCGAGTGGAGTTGAGTAACATTATTTTACTTTTATCACACAATGATTTATCATAAGATAATTCGATCCTAGACGGTGCTTGGTGCTTTGATTCTTAAACGGTGACTTTAAATAGACCACTTGGTCACAAAGACCCCATTTAGAAATATGCTGTATTTGTTAATACATATATGGATGGCTATATCAAATGTACACACAAGTGAGATAGAGTGAAGTAACTACGCTAAAAGAAAATTCTTTTACTTTTATTTAGTTGGTAAGTTTACGGATTGTCGAGGAAGCCGGAGATAACCATCGACCTTCGGTTAACAAAAAAGACCAACTTTCTCAAACTAGGATCTACTGGATTTGATTCTAATCTAGGATATATGAATCACTTTGATCCGTAAATGTGCGCTTTTAACCACTTGACAATCGAGGCAAACTAAAATATCCATGTCATCATCTTTGCATAAATGATATATTAAACTGAAAAGAATAGAATTAAATGTTTTTTAAAGGTACATGTATATGATATGTATATAAGGAGATTTCGTGGGGATAGGGTACGAAGGAAAAAAAAATCATTATTTGTCTTTTTTGATTCATATAAATGTAAAACTTATTATTTAGATTTATTGATTTTCAACTATTTGGCTTATACTTTTAATCTATCAACTTTTTGGCCCCTAGTGTCACTGATGAGGAATAATTTTCCGAAATGTGCACATATGGTACATCAAAATTTAGCAAGTTTTTTTTGTTATATATGAATTATAAATGTTTTCCAATCACATTGGGGTCAACGACTTTCAATTTACCATAAATGAAGGTACTTTATCTTTTTCCACATTTTAATCAATTATTTTACTGTCAGAGCCCTCATTACCCTTTTGTGCGAAAACCCCAATAAATTACAGTTTTTCTGAACAACTTTTGAAGCGACTACCTAATGATGTTGTAGAAGTACCTCCAAAGTCCTCATTCCCCTTTTGTGGCAAAACCCTCATAAATTATAGTTTTGTCTGTACAACTTTTGTAGCAGGCTACACATCTACCTAATAATGTAGTAGAAGTGGTAATTTATCAATTAGTCTTTTCTTCCTAACCCCACATCTAAAACGTATTTACAACCCGGTGATTACCTATCATTACATTAAACAACTCTCTTCACCCTTTCTTCTCAACTCATTTTTCGTTTTTTCTGACACTTAAACGTCTCATTTTGGGTAACTTTGATGTTTTTATGATCATTTTTGAACATATATCTCCCACCAAATTACCATAAAGATGAACGGAGCCAAACAAATGCTCAAGATGTGTTATGCTTCTTTAAGGCATATTTTAGGATTATAGAAGTCAGTTCGGCGCCGTGATGTTCCGAAGTAATTTATTGAAAAAGAAAATATATTGCCATGAAACATGCAATGATGAAAGATAATTGATTTTTCTATTTTGATTGAACATTTTTACATGTGTGTGTGGGGATTCAGATTTACCACTAGATTTGTTTATATATATGCTCAGAAACACAATAAAGATCAAAATATTATGTGAAATAAATACATTAATTAATAAATTGATAAATAAAAAATAAAAATGAATGAATGAATGATAAATAATAAATTGTTAAATGTACGTAAAGAACAAACAACAATTCTTTCAGAGTCCTATATCAAGCCGATAAAAATGAACACCTATGTACTAAAATGGTATCACGTGACTTGTCGTAAAACAAAAACACATTTTGGCAACAAACAAGACGCTTGTGTATGGTGTAACATTAGAGAGTTATCTTTACTGTTGTCATGTGCTACTTTTGAATTTTTATGAAACAATACAATTCAAAAGTAGCACATGAGAATGGTATTGTTTCATAAAAATTCAAAAGTAGCACATGACACTGTTGTAGCGTTAGTCAAATCTAAGTTTTTAAAATTTTTATTTCGCATAATAAATTACTATGTGTTAATGCAATGTGTTTTATGTTGTTGTTGATATTATTATTATTATTGTAGTAATGTTTTATAACGTTGCATCAGCAATTTTTCATGTATTCGCGACGAGATCAAGGTTATTACCTCAATGGATTAAACTAAGAATAGGTTCATGTGTGCGTGAGATATGCACGTGTGTATTATAGTCCGTCGTGTACTAGCGAGCACTCAGCACGAAATTTTGTTAAGGAGTGGAGTAGAGTGGAGTAATGGTTTTTACGCCCCAGTCAAGAATCTTTCACTTATTTCGAGGCGGTCAGTACTTGGATGGTAGAGGAAACCAAAGTGCCCGGAGAAAACTACCGACCTTCGGCAAGCGAACTGACAAACTTTCCCACACTAGGATCTGTCCCGAGTGGGATTTAAACCCAGGCGGGGAGATCCGTAAGGGCGCACTTTAGACCACTCGGTCACCGAGGCCCCGATTTGGTTAAGGTGTAAGCTCATTTAGTCAATATCCCGTACAAACATATCACTTCCTTATGATTACCATTATCCTGGCACCGTGTGAACCAGTCAATTTTTTGTCCTCTTAATGTTGAGCGCCAGACGTTAACTAGTATGATGTGATCGAGAGGCCAACGTCGTATTAGGGACATGATATTTAACGACGGTGTGCCTTCGCTTGTTCACAATTTCGATAATTGGATATAATAAACGCCAAGAAAAAGAATGGGGCTCTATCTTAGCTTAAAATTGGCTTATCTCAAACACCCAAACACTTGGAATAATACAACATTTAATGCTAAATTGAAAATTCTTTATTTCGCGTTTCTTAAAACTGTAACTTTTAAAGGCTAAAAATTCATATGTAAGAAGATAGCAGCCTTTGAAATCAATAAAGAAAATATTTGCCGATTCAGAAATGATGATTAAATCATTGCTTGAAAGTTCAAATGGGTTTGGATAATCTACTACTTACCAGACTTTATATCCGAATATAGATCTTAAGTGTAATAAATATTCAATAGACATTTAACACAAGGATAACCAGATGATATTTATTTTTTTAATTTGAATGATTTGATTTTTATAACTCAGACTATCTGTGTATCAATGTCCAATGATTATGTAGACAAAAATCTTTGTCAGACTTTTCTGCTGAGATGTAGTTGAGACGCTTAGAGACATGCAATGGCTGTAAAACGCATTTAGTATATTTATTACCCGATTCATGAACACAAATTACTCCATCTTGATCCAAATCTAATATATCATGTTTTTCTTAGACAGAAACACAAGTCAAGTTTTAAATCTTTAAACGAAAGGAATTGAAAGAAATACGGAGCCGATGAAATAGTTTTCGACAGATAATTTTGAAATAACAGTGTGCTTCTACTTTTCTCAAGTCAAAATGGCGCCGACAAGCCTCATCAGAAAGAGGGGATGGTTTGAAAGGGTGACAGATATATTGAATTCTAACAGCATTTAAACATACAATTCTGACAGTCAGTTAAAGATGCTTACAAAGAAGAGTTCAGCAAGAATAAAGTATTTTTGTAGCAGAATAAAATTGCAGACACATTCCAATATCTTAATTGAATTGTAACACATAATTTGTCCCCGATTTGCAATTGTAATTCATGAAAATAATTTCTTAGTTTTTATGAATGATAGTTTAACACTCCTTTAAGCTAAGTCTTGAATAACTTATAACTTAATAATGGAAAATTCCGATTGTAAACTAATAATTTTAGTTTTAATAATAATAATAATAATAATAATAATATTAATGAACGAAACAAACAAAACTAAACATACAAAATTTGATGGGCTAGAACACGCAATATAAATAGATAGATAAGTAAATAAATTTAAAAGTTGAAAACCTCCAATACACGGTTTATCTTTTTTTTTCGAAATATCATACAGAAATTTACTTGAACAAAACATTTCAGAAAATTAAAATTTCAATTGGAAATTTATGATTTTTAAAAAAAATTATAAACAAAAATGTTTAGTTATCTAAATGATTTTATCATTTAAAAACCAATATTATAAATAAACAATCTTTTTATACAATGGAATTAATCAAAAATGGATATACATGTATTTTAAATCTCAGAACTTGATGAATTAGTTTCTTTTTTTTTAAAAAAAGTTTTTTTATGTAATAAACAAGACTTGTGATTCATCTGTCATTATTTACGACAGTAACGCTATAATCTTATGTGAAAAAAATACTGTTGACGTCTTAAAAATAAATAGAAGTCTATTTTCAAAAGAATGATGAATACTCGAGGGTTAATAATGGTGATCTTTTTTCAATAGTTTTCATAAAAACTATTTTGTCTTCATGAATTGTACATTCTGTCAAAAAGTTATATTACAAAAATCATTAGAATGCACGGAAGAAAATATAAATTGTAAAACAAGTGACAGATAAATGATATTTTTTAGAGTTTAGAGATTTATTTACTCTCTCTTATATTGTCATAATGTTTTAATATTTCCTGATTTGATTTTTTTTTTTGCATCTGTATTGTTTGTGCTGTCTAAATATATTTTTAACATAAAACAAAATTAATTATAAATCTATGTTTCAAATCTTTATGAATTAAAGATTAAGTATTTTTTGTTAAAGAAAGTTTTGTTTTATATAAAAATAGGAATATTTAGGAGCTATGTCATATCATACATTTTTGAATTTTCTGAATGAAATATTCAAAAATTTGTAATATGACAGCACAAATGATTGTTGTTCATTACACGAGGTGACATCAACAATCAGCATATACATATAGTTTTTTTTTTCTTTTTTTTTTTTTTTTACAAAAATAAGCAAAAAGCCGTCTTTCAAATTAAAATGCTTGAATTAAAAGAATTAAATTTCTTTTGTTTGTCTATGAATTTTTACAATTTTATTGTATTAACTATTCGAAGTTTATAAAGTTATTTCACAAAAATTCTGTTGAATAATTAAATATGTTAATAATTTTGTATAATGATTTAAAAAACTATTTTCACAAGTTTACTTGTATAAACAATGTGATACCAAAAACCTATTATACATGAGCCATGTGTAGTTTTTAAAAAAAATTATTTAATAAAATTAAAAAATATTACATGACACCTATGTCGCCGATGAAACAAAGATAATCATTGATAATTTACATAGATTTTTTTATGATTGAATAGACGTAGTGAAAACTTGATTGGACTGGTCACCTATGTAAATACATGTATGTTTTAATTAAACTTAAAAGCTGCATATATCAATTGACTACAATTGTCTCTTGAGAGCCAAAACTTCCGCCTTACATCTTTATTTGACCTTGACTTTTGACCTTTAAAAAACATAAATTTAGTAAGCGAAAAATCATCTCATGTTGGTTAACATTTGCGTCAAATTTGATCTAAATCCGCCCTTACATGTAAAAGGTATCGGGCAGATTCGAATTTGCAAGGGAAAACAGAAATACGGACGGAAATACAGACAGACTGACAGACACAGCGATTGATAATATCCCTAAAAGTAAGTTTACGGGGGTAAATCAGAACTAGTTTCAAAAGTACCTTAAGGGTGATATTTATGTTTTAAAATGGAAAAGAATTGCATCCCCTAAATTCTGGCAATGTTTATGTCTATATCCGGTGCCAACACTTTATCCATTGCAAGAGTTATTCAGCTTTCAATCGAATTTTCATCTTTGTTTCTTTTGTTTTTTTTATTCTTTCATTTTTGGAATAGAGCATTTTAATAAAAACACGTAAAAGGAAATTTTCACAAAAAAGTTTCGGTGAATATTCTTATAAAAGAAAGAGACGTTTGTAACCGTAAGCATGTACTTGTTGAAAACAACTAACAAAACAAAGGACACAATTTGATACGATGAACAAGACAAACTGCAGGATTGTATGTTTAGGATTAAAGTACAATTCAGGGGCCATCAACCATCCTACCATAATGACCAGTTAGGGGTCTAAGTGACCGGCGTGGTCTTAACATACGGTTTCAAGTTTCTACTTTGGCAGATCTGAGTGTAAACAGGTTTGTCATTTAAATTGCAAAAGGTTGGCATTTTCTCCGGGTACTCTGGTTTTCCCCGCCATATCTGAACTGAATTTTAGTTATGTCAAAGAAGTTTGATCGAGGTGTAAAACAGCATTACCCTATTGCATAAATACATTTAAAACACTTAAAATAAAAAATAGGCTAATTTTATTTAAAAATGAATTAACAACTTAGACGTGTAAATTTTATTCGTAAAAATATTCGTATATATTTATTCGTAAATAAAACATAAAGTAATCTTTCAGTTACCATTATCATTTTTACCGTGACATTTTTTTGTGACAAAAAATCAAAATGATCAAATGCACCGCACAGATGTACTACGCTTCAAGGAAGAGAGTAAAAAACATTGTTGACTCCAACACGTTCTCATTAGAATGGCGTATAGGTCATTGATCTAACCTTTACACTGTAAACGTATTACGGAAAAATAAAGTTAAAATATAATTAAGATATCTGTCTGTCCAGTGTAACTACAAACTCCAAAGACAATTATGATGAGGATATCTTGTACAACAAAGAATAATACACAAAAATGTTTAAATACATTTAACCATGTTAAATTTCACGACAAAAGTTTAACAGCTTGCTGTCATACATAATGAAACAGGATTTACAACATGGTGTTTAATTGCGGAAGTCACACGACGTAATGTCATGAAACAGTTTCTGATATAGCAAAATTAATATCCAAACATCCGACCTTCGCCAGGTCCAGTTTACAGGAACTCAGCAGAAATCAGCACACCTGTGTGGATTATTTTGTTTGATGTCTGCCATTCTTCAACTTAACGAGATACATTGCCTCTGTAAGTTTTTACTGAGATTTAAAAAAAACAAACATTTTCGTGTAGATGGCAGCCTCATCTTGTGGTTTAAGTCTTTCATCAGAGTAATTTGCTTATCCGAATTATAAGCTAAATGAGTGTATTGAAAATTAAGTTATATTCAATGAATGTAGGTATGCTTCCATGTCGTTCTTTGTTGAATTTTCTAAAAGAAAAAGTAAAAATCGTATTACTTGACAATTTGTTCGTTTAAGATACTACAACAACAACAACAACAACAACAACAACAACTACTACTACTACTACTACTACTACTTCTACTACTACTACTTCTACTACTACTGCTACTACTACTACAATTTACTAATACTACTACTACAATTACTACTACTGCAACTATACTACAATGTATTAATAATACAACAACAACAATAATAACTACCACTACTCATACTTATGCTACAATGTACTTATACCACAACAATAAGCAATACTACTGCTACTACTACTACTACTACTACTACAACAATAATAATAACAACAGCACGACATGACAACGACGTGACAATACACGTTTTTGGTAATGTTAATAAATTAAAGTATCGTGATTTAAATTTGGTGTCATGCTGATTCTGAGGACATCCGGATTGGGAGTTTTTGTTTTCTTGCATATTGTAAGCAAATAAATCGTGTTTAAAATGCCTTTTTAAAAAAGGCATGTTAATTTATAATCTCGTTTGTTTAAGGTCGTAAAGCACTTCAACCTTACTACTTCCTGGATACCACTGATCATATCAAGTACCCCTAGTACATCTTCGAAGTCGATAGTTTAATACAAGTGGTATAGAGTTCTTGATTTTTTATTTCATTCATGTAATTTTACATATCTTGTTCCGTTTATATGTCATATTTCAAAAATGCATGTCATTCAATTGAAACTTATTGCATGTATACTGGACCAAAAGAAGTTATGGATCATATTTTACAGAAATATTATACATGTATATTTGTATATTAAATGATAATGACATCTTAATGTCTCCATATTATACTAGGATCTGTTGCTTTAAAATCTACAGTTGTTGTTAGCACATGCTCTTTGTTATACCTGGTTATAAACAAAACCATTAGCGTGGGGTTCAAATGAAGTGGTTTTGGAAGGGCGAATGTGTATGACATTTTTTTTTTTGATTTATGCTTACTTCTGCAAGAAACTCCATCTTTTGTTAATGCACTGGTAACAGAGGTTGTCTTTTTTGTTACCTTTTTATTTATTTTACCATTATGCGGTGCTATCTAATTGCAGTCAATATTGCCTAGGCAGTTGAAATGTTGCAAACTGACAGAGCCAAAGGATAGTTGCACAACATCGTATGTAATGTGTCATAAAGTGTTGTGTCAAGACTGTGGAATGGATTTCAGCACAATTTCAGCTTTATATTAGGGCCTCGTTCAGGTCGACTGAGAGCTAATACAGCCCGAAAGGACCGTTATCTTAGTAACTTGGCTTGACGAAACAGGTTTGAATCTGCTCTATATTTAAACAACAGTTAAGATAAGCTATCGGAAGGCGGATTTTTTGTCAAACAGTGAAAAACAGACTTCATCAGCCCAGATGTTCGTCCTGTTCTGACACTACGTCATCGTCTAGACAGAGAATTATGGGCAAATAATCACCAAAATTGGCAACTGCGGCATTGAAATTCTATTCTCTTCACGGGTGGATATAAATTTTGTGTGTGACTTTAACGACGGCAAAAGGTATGTATGGCGTATGTTAAACGAGCGCTATGCAACATGGAAAGCATACGGTACTTGCTATTGATAACATTATTCTTCTGATAAGAGATAAGAAATTTCTAATTTTTCGACCAATATTGAATTCCATTTTGTTTTTAGGGTTTGTTATATTTTGTTACCTCAGATGATTACTTGTGAATGAATTCATGTAAAAATGTTTAATTAATGTCTGGAGTTTATCAGTATTAAATATTGTTAAATAAACTTTCCAAAACTTTAGAAATAAATTTATCATAGCTTTTGATCCTTATAAATTTTTGCCCAGTATATTTCATGGTGAATATGACAAAGAATGCTAGTATTTTTTCGAAAAATTGAAGGTTACTTATATCGAGGCGATCAGTTCAGGGATGGTAAAGGAAAACCGGAGTGTTTGGAGAAACAATCGACTACCGGCAAGCAAACTGACAAACCTTCTCACGATAGGATTCACCCCGGGCGGGATCTGAACATTGGCGGTGAGAGACAGTGTGATCCGTCTATTCACCCTTAAGACTACTTAAACATGAAGTCCCTATTTTGGAAGGTATAAAGATTGTATTTCAAAGATGTTTAAAACCGATTTGGAATCAAACTGAATCATCGGCCGTTTCTAAAAGCAAGTTCTGTTGAGGTATCAGCGGTATTGGACGCATTGGCTTTAAATGTCTTGCGCAGCATTTTTGAATAAAGTTTTTGACATCGAAACAAGATTTTAAAAATGTCTAAATTCTAGACATGAAATATATCTTACATATATCTACAGTGCATTGTAATTTGTTTTGACCATCATTGTTGTAAATGTGTTTTTATAAATGTAGTTCAGCTCTGTTTGAATTTCAGTTGCGTACACTTGAACATCAAATGCACTGAAAGCAAGAACTTTTTTCTACAATATGGTGGAAAGCGAGAGACAAGATTGCAATATATCTAATAACAGAATAAAATTAAACAAAGAATGTAGGAGTATATTTATGACAAATATACGCTGTAAATAATTAAGTTATATTTCACTATACACAGCAGGTGTGTTTTATTGTAAACAATTAGTTTTAATGAGGAAAAGATTTAGCAAAACAAGCTAGAAAATAGATTAGATGGCTGTTTGATGGCAACTTTACGCCTATATGCACTACCACTAACGACAGGAATATATGCATGTTGTTTTCCTCGACTTGTAAAACATTCTACATATGTATAAATGTCATTTTTCGTTGTTTAGATCTTACCTGTTTCATGATGAGACATGTTGACAGTTCATATTCACATTTATAGCATTTTTGACAAAGAGATGCCCAAGAAAACAGCTCGTTTACATCAGGGAGTCGGCGTAAAAGGTGTTCTAGGAGACACAAACGTCACATGATGAGTTTTATATATACCACCTGTTAGCACTGAATCTAATGCTTTTTCTTACTATTAATGATATATGTTAATTGCTTCATACATTTTATTGAGATTTACTATCCTTTTCGACGTTCATGTTTATGTTTTCGGTAATAAATAAAGAGACACCGTAATTGTCTTGCTGACATACTTAATTCGTCATGCCGTCATTCTTTGACAGAGTCATTGCTTTTAAATTTTCTCCAAAATGGAATAGTACAATTATACATTACATTTTATTGGTGTCAAAAATCTCTCAAACTTTTTCTTTGTCTTTTCTCGTTCACTCTCACAAATACATTTACTCACATTTCTTACTGTATTCTATTTGATGTAGAAAATGAAAATGGATAAAACAAAAGTTTCGTTTTCATCTACAAGTTCATGAAGATAAAAAGGTCATATTTTAAGCCTGAGAAATGCGTTTTTAGGGAAAAACCTATATTTTCAGTATAGAGGCTTGTCAATGAAATATTTACTTTTATATCTTTTTTTTTTAATTAGAATTTGCGTTTAGCAATAATGACAAATAAGTTTAGTGTTTAGTTATATTAATTGCATTTTCAGTGTTTGTTCCAAAGTACCCATAAAATGTCTCGACGAAGTTCAAGGAATGACTGACAAAACGAAAATATCTTATAAAGCCGAAGCAATACAATTTACAAGAAGCTTTATCGCTCTGTCATATACCATTTTTGAATTTGATTATAAAATACATTCAAAAATGGTATATTACAATTATTGTCATATACCATTTTGAATGTATTTTATGATTAAATTCAAAAATGGAATATGACAGCTCTTTTGTAAAAAAAACAACTTATTTTTGTAGTATATATGAAACAGAAAGAAAGCCTGGATGAAGTCAAACTTTGGAAGCTTCATTAGTTTGAATCACATTGTCATTGTATTCACTTAAAAACTAAGCAAAGCATACCAGGATGTGTCGGTCTCCGTTGGAAAAATCGGCGTCATTTTCCATCAGTAATATACCAATGTGGAAATGCAATCACAGTGAGTGACACAATCGCAGGCGGGTTTTGATATCGGTCTTTCCGACATTTACAACTTATGTCAGTTACTTTAACCACAGGATTCTCCACCACAATGACAAAATTACACGAGCCAATTAGTAATCCAGCATGTCTAATTTTATAGCTTTGTTTATTTGTCCGTTGCTAAGAGGTTCCGGTTGGCGGGGGCGTGTTTCATCCATGTCGTTTTTCTCTCCTTCATTAAGAAATATGTTAATATCTTTTAA
The DNA here is from genome assembly GCA_029721355.1 of Tegillarca granosa. NCBI lineage: Eukaryota > Metazoa > Mollusca > Bivalvia > Arcoida > Arcidae > Tegillarca > Tegillarca granosa. Next base: position 17,910,932 of record CM056594.1, on the reverse strand, counting down.
TTGTTTTGGTTTCTACTTTAATATTTGACATCTGACGGATTAATGATTTTAATAAGAACAACAATAAATTTATATCACCACAGTAAAATGATTGTATTAAATATAAGAACGTCATAATATATGGGAACATCTCTGTTTTCTAGGAAGGGTGTAACAAATTATTTGCATATCATTATTAATAAAACGAAAAAACAACAACAACAACAACAACAAAATACGGATTTACAAATGTCAGTTGTTCGATGTTCAAATGTACTTCTCATGATCTTGAAAATAAGACTATTAATGAGATTACCATATGTAATTTCAAAAGTATTCCTTAATGATCATTTAATATTTCAAAACACCATCTACTATGTTACTGACATATTCTCAATTCTGAAAGGATCTTAAACATGTTCAAAAGATTTTTTTTTAAATTTAAAAAGAGCATGACACAATTATATATAAATAAGATGCCTATATTTCCAATGGAACTAACCTTGAATAAGAGAATGACATATTAAAAATTATTTCTTGTATAAATTCAAGATAAATCCTTGATAAAGTCATAAAACTCTGGTTTTGATGGTTTCTGGTTTGTAACATTGACGGAGCTTAATACTACAACAAGCTTTCGTTTTATTCTTTTTGTCTCTCTTTTTGAATAAATGACGTTCTTCATTGGAGAACTCACGTGACACAAATTTTATTTCGTTTTCTATTGGGCTGACGAATGATACAGAATTACATGTTCTTGCTATACAAACATTAACAATAAATGTCATTTTATACACTTATATATCAATGCAGTTATATTTATGGCAAAATAATTCGGATAGAGTAGTTATGAGTTGATACAAAAACACACAGAGAGAGAGAGAGAGAGAGAGAGAGAGAGAGAGAGAGAGAGAGAGAGAGAGGAGAGAGAGAGAGAGAGAGAGATGCACTTGTTGACTTTCTGTTGACTTTCATCATTGTTCCGTTTGGTAATTGTTGTTTTTTTTACTTTCACTACATTACAAGACAGAAAACAAGCCAATATTATATCTGTGTGTGTGGTTACCATATACAAATCTACATTACAGACTTTTATGGTTTCTCTGACGTGCTCATCACTTATTGTCATCGTAAGGGGCACTAAAACGGGGGCCACATAAGTTCACGACAAATTCGTCTTTTGCATTAAAGAAGCTTTTATTCACACCTTGACAACTTGTCGCCTGTCAGAGTGAGCGTAATTTTTCACCTTCGCTACTAAAACCATTATAATGGTCAGTTTATGTCAGAAAATACTGTCATTTGCCATTTTTGCATGTAATTTCAGGACATACAAGGCGTGGTGAATAATGTTTTAAGAAAGCAGATGTTTATGGCGGCAATCTTTGTCACATTAATTTCACTTAAAGAGAAACATTTGAAATTTACTATGAATTTTATGATTAAAATGAATTAAAGAGTATTACTCCATAAAATATGATTAAAAATGTCGGAAATGTATGAATAATGTACGTCTATTCAGACAAAACTGTTCGTAGTCAGGCTATGATATTCGTTTAATATATACTTAATATACACCCTGAGAACAACCTTAAAGCATTGTTTAAAATAAAACATGGGAATAAGTAAAAAACAACTGAAAGCAGAGAGCAATTAAAAAACAGACGGTGGAAGTCGAGTCGATTATTGGTGTTTAACGCCCCTGATAAGATTCTTTAACTTAAATCGAGGCCATCACTTCTGGTATAGTGTAGTAAACCGGAGTGCCCGGATAAAACCACTGACCTTCGGCAATGAAAGTTACAGTATTCTTAAACTAGGATTTGCCCGTGCAGAACTAGGCGGTGAGAGATAATGCGCTCCATAACCTGCGCTTAGACCCCTAGGCGACCGAGGATACCAGTTGTCGGGATTTCATCATCAGTTGTCTCATTATGTGCAACTCAAACATTGTATAACTTGTCAGTTTCGCCAGATACAAATAAACTAGTTATTTATCGTCATGTTAAATATTACAGATGTGACAGCAATTGGATGCAATGATAAATTTACAGTTTTATAAAAATCTTTTATCTTACGAAGTAATATGTTTCAGGATATTTGATATCCATCAACTTGTCTTTAGTTTTTGTAAAATGATGAATTAAAATTATTTAAAATTGAAAAATGAATTAATCATATTTGCAATAAAAAATTAGATATAAAATTTAAAACACTTTAATGTTGGTTTTGATGTCTCTGTCGTGAATGTAAGCATGGTTTTTGTTTTTGTTTTAAATCAAAGCGCAATGAATAGAATATTTATAAATTAGAGATACAAAGATATTTCATAAATCAGGAAATTTAATTATTATTCATGTGATGTAAGACAAAAGTAGATCGGTCAAATCTCTCATAAAGATGTAACATATGTGTTGTGTAACAACGACGGACAGATTAGTATTTTCAAGCATATTTCTGCATCAAATGTTTCTGTTTTTTTTTTGCGTTACATACTTGAATGTTGATCCTTGCTGTTGTTGGTTTTTATCTTCCTTTTTTTAGATCTTTGACTTTTGTTGTTTATTCATTTATATTAATGGTGCCCTGTCGAACGTATATAAAGTATATTTTGTTTTGTAACACATTTTTTTTTACATAAAGCCTTACATGTTTGGAGATAAGGCCCATCATGTTTTGGTACACAGTTGTTTTTAACATGTAGCCAGCCATGTTAGGTTACACATTGTTTTTAACATATAGACAGCAATCTTCTGTTACACATTTGTTTTTAACATATATCCAGCCATGTTCTGTTTACACATTTGTTTCAACATATAGCCAGCCAGGTTCTGTTACACATTTGTTTTAGCATACAACCAGCCATGTTCTGTTACACATTTGTTTCAACATATAGCCAGCCATGTTCTGTTACACATTGTTTTAGCATACAACCAGCCATGTTCTGTTACACATTTGTTTTAACATATGCCAGCCATGTTCTGTCACAAATTTGTTTTAGCATACAACCAGCCATGTTTCTGTTACACATTTGTTTTAACATATAGCCAGCCATGTTCTGTTACACATTTGTTTTTAACATATATCCAGCCATGTTCTGTTACACATTTGTTTTAGCATACAACCATCCATGTTCTGTTACACATTTGTTTTAACATATAGCCAGTCATGTTCTGTTACACATTTTTTTTACATATAGCCAGCCATATTGAGTTACACATTTGATTTTACATAAAGCCAAGGTTTGTTTTGTTACACAGGTGTCTGTACATAAAGCCTATCATGTTTGGGTACACATTTGTTTTTTAACATAAAGCCAGCCATGTTGTGTTACACATTGGTTTGGTACACATTGTTCGAACAAGATTCAATATGTTTGGTTACACATTTGTTCGTCTGTAGATATAGTCAGCAATGTTTTGTTCACAGTCGATATAACATATAGCCCAACATGCTTTGTTACACGATTGTTTGGATATATACCCTAACTTTGTTTTGGTACATATTTGTTCGTACATGTAATACAACATATTTTGGTATATTTTGTTTCTACATATATCCAAACATGCTTTAAAACACATTGTTTGAACATATAGGCAATCATGAATTTAGTTGACATTCAAAAAAAAAAAAATTATATATATATATATATAGATATATATTATATATATATATATATATATATATATATCTAATATATATGTATGTATGTATGTATGTATGTATGTATATATACGAATGAGTTATCAATAAAACTTGATCAAATAACAGTCTATTTCAAATGTTGCCAGATAATACGTTAAGTTTCCAGGAAAATCATCTACATATTTTCAAAAATATTGTGATTCATTTCATTGCCTTTTCCGGAATTTTAAAACTATTTGTTTATTTTTCTTCTAAAATATTTTTTTGCAATTGTCACGATTCAAAAACCAATACATAAAAAACACTTTATGACGTCATACGTGAGTCCCTACCCATAAATACGTCTCATATCAAAAATCATCTTTTTGAACATATAGTTATCGGATATACATCAATAATATTTTAGAAGAAAAAAAAGAGATATATCTTTACAAGTGTGTACTTTAATTTGTGGTATAATTATATTTGTTTGTCATGATTTTGAATATTTGGTGTCTGTCAAACTGTCTCGTGTATTACTTTATTAATAAATAAAAAATAAATGATTAATTTGTTACAAATTTAATTTACATCAAGTGTTTAAATCAAAAGGATTTTTAAATCTATAAATGTTTATTGGTAATTTATAGCCATAATGTTGATATTTTAAATGATTCCCGCCCTTACTAAACAAAGTATTTTTGTCTGATGTATTGGTGGGGTGTTCATTGATCATATCATATACAATTTTGATTACAATGGAAATTTTTAAATAAAGTAACAGATATTATGAAAAAGACTTTTGTCCACTATGTGTTGTAGAATTTGAAACATTTGTTATGATTTATTTGCATCCGCTTCCTCAAGCCGAATTATCTGCCTTAACTGTAGAAGTTAGTTTTTGATGTTGCTTCTAAAATAATATATTTAAAAATATTTAAGGGAAATAGTTCGGTCTGTCATATACCATTTTTGAATTTAATAATAAAATACATTCAAAAATGGTATATGATAGATCTACAAGCTCTTCTTTATTCCTACACTCACAGAACACCTGTGTACCCGGAGTAAACCACCGACCTTCGGCAAGCCAACTGACAGACTTTCTCACACTAGGATCTGTACCGAGTGGGATTCGAACCCAGGCGGTGAGAGGCGCTGTGATCCGTAAGCGCGCGCTTTAGACCACTCGGCCACCGAGGCCCCTTATGTTGACTACGAAAAAAATGTTTATTTTTTATTACAATCATCTGTTCTGAAATATTTGTCCAAATCATTGTTTTCATTGATGCATTACACCAACATTCGGTTTAAGTTCAGATTCATGGGTATTAATTATAATTACACAAACGCAATTATGCAACTTTTTACATGTGTTATTTTTACCTTCGTATATGCTACGTATTTTTCTTGTAAACAAAGTTATGATATAGACACAGCATACTATCGTATTTCCACTAAAACATCAAGTT